>SZWC01011486.1:9764-27264 GCA_023375785.1 Penium margaritaceum | reverse complement strand
GATCTCCGTCACATGGGCCGGCACTAACACGCAACGTGTTGATTTCTTGACGAAGGCATTGGCTCGCGGGAAGTTTCAGGGGGCCATTCGTTCTGTTGGTCTACACCCCTTGCCTGAGAGTGGCTGAGTGCGAGGTGTGTCTGTGTGTGTATCACGACTGATTATGTACTATTTGTTGATTTCGTTCCAGTGTTGCATGTTCCCATCGACTTGTAAAGTTTACTATGACCACTTGGTCATGCCCATGCCCGTGCAGATCCCTGATGCGGGCCCAGGTGGCATTGATGCGTCATCTAGTGATAAACCACCTACTCAAAGCTGGCCGACGACTGCCCCAGAGCCCTAGATGCTGCCTGGGACCTTTTGTGATTGTCCTGCAGCCTGTAGGATTTCATCAGTGGACTGGCTGTGGGCCCGATTTGCATGTTTTGAATTTTGTGTCCACCGTTTCATGGCGGATGCATGCATGTGACCAGTCATAGCGTCTGGCTCGAGATCCAACACACTTAGGTTCAACCGGCGTAACATTCTGATTTTTCTGCGTAGAGTTATGGCCCAAACACTGTTTTTGGGCCGTTTTTAGGACAGACCTTGCACTGCCGCCCGTAACACCCGCCGTGCGCCGCAGGAGGTGTTTATGCTGTGGACCTGTCATTTGTTCACTCTCTGTGCATTACTAAGCTATTGGAGCTTATGAAACTTTGCGTGCCTCCCTAGCCTGACTCTTCTTGTTTCTTGCACCTGCTTACTTGCTAATGCGCCGCTGACTGGATAGTGTCACCACATCAGCAGCATCAAGGTTAGGAAGCTTCCTAGAAGTTTCTCACCACGTTGGTGGTATATGGTAGAAGAGGGCACGATGACACAACGGGCCTCCGGAGTGTCCCGAGACTTCTCCAGCATCTACAACAGCATCAGTGAGACGCGGTCGATGAGTTCCGGTAGCCCTGTTGGCTTGTCGAGAGCTAGGAGAGTTTTCTCGGTTGGTTGCGACCCGCGCACCCGGTAGACTATACCAATGCGACAAGGAGACCTGACGGCTGTAGTAGTGGTTTCGATGTTTGAAAAGCCGTTTGGGATGTCTGGACGATGATTTCGAGTATTTCTAGCACTGTTTGTACTTTCTCGGTGGTCGAGACCTGGGCACTGGGAGAGTTGTTCCGGTGCCTCGAGGAGACCACTTTTGTTTCTCGTGGTGTATGCACTGCGTTCTTCCCACTGACTCGTTTGGGTTCAGCGGGGGTGACGGGGCTCGTGCGGCTAGCTGTCGGCGCCCCTACATAAGCCTGCTAGGGGCTCATTTGTACTTTCTCTTTGTTCATTCATGTTATGCGTTCTAGACTTAGCCAAACCTTTTGCCGTTTTGCACTGCACTCACACTCACAGCTCATGTTCATGTTTGCATGGGCCTCCATGCCCTAATCAATTTCCATGTTGTACGACCTGTGACTGTCGTCACCGTCTGACCAGGCACTGACGCCGAGTCAGCGGCTGTGTTGCTAGGAAGCTTCCACGCATCTTCTAAGCTACATCTTCCTTGTTGGTGGGACCACAGCATATAGGAAAAGCGACAAGAGGGATTGTGTTGCTCTCATCTCTAGCAAACCTGAGTATGTTGCACTTGGCACCAGCACGTGCGAGAGAATTTGGTCGTGTCGCCTCTTGCAATAACTGTGTATCTTCATGCACTCTATCACTCTACGATGTGACAATCAAAGCACTAAGGCTAAAGCTAAGCACGATGATATGCACCACACTCACACAAAGCAAACCAATGTTGAGCATCACGTTGTGCTTGATCGAGTGATGGCAGGTGATGTCTTGATCATCTGGGTTGACACTTGACAACAGAGAGTTGATCTCCTCATCAAGGCCCTCAGCAGCAATGTCTTCAAGGCTAGAGTTCATGCCGTTGGCTTGTTGTGTGCTCGTGATGAACCCGGTTGAGTTCTCATGCTTGTGCATGCCTGTGTACAATCATGTTGGTCACACCTTGTGACGTTCATGTGATTGTGCATTGTATGTTGGCTGTGGGTCATGGGGGAGCGTTGGTTTCTATGCCACAAACACGTAGTGACCTCTGCCCTCGTTGCATATCCCACACATCACTGGTGTAGGTGATTGAGAGAGAAGACACTTTGCTGCCGGCGCGTTCTGCGTCGCCAAACATGGCCGTGGGCCATGAGGACATCGACACCACTCATGCTGATTCTATTTAACTACGTTGCCTCTTGCATACTTGGTGCTTCATTTAGGCTCACCCAGGTTTATACCAGTGGTTGTCACACTGCCATGTGAATGGGAATAACAAACGGGAGGGGACTGGTTCAATCCCATGACGTCGTACGGTGGAAAGCGAACCTCGAGCTACAGCGAGCCCGCTGCACCCTCACTTGTTGCTCCTCCCCCGACGAACTCCACTTCGTTCGCTTGTGACTTACTACTCTTGGTGTTTACTCTCTGAAGCTCGCATGTCTTTGTGCTGTGGTGCTCTACTACCACTGCGGGTGTCATTCTCCTTCTCCTCTCAGCGTTCCTCTCACTACATTCTACTGCCTTGTGTGTGTGTGTGTGTGTGTGTGTGTGTGTGTGTGTCTATATGTGTATGTGTATGTGTGTGTGTGTGTATGTGTGTGTGTGTGTGTGTGTGTGTGTGTGTGTGTGTGTGTGTGTGTGTGTGTGTGTGTGTGTACGTTGTTGGTTTTCTGTCAGTACCACGCGGTGACCTCAGGCCTTGTTGCACACTCACCTCACGGTCGCAGGTGACTAACTGGAGAGAGGCAACCCTTGCTGGCATGACTACACGGCGAGCCTCATAGCCAGGCTTCTGCACAAGTCTCACATGCCTCTGGCTAGCGTGCATGCGTGCACGCAAAGTTACTTCGGGTTCACACTCTAGCCTGTTTTTCTACAGGTTGTTCTCTTCAGTGGCCTAGTTTACATGTTGCAATTTGATAGTGGGTAGTTTGGTTTGGGTCTCTTAACTTGGAATGTGGCGAGTGAGATCGAGCTCGCTGCTCGCTCGCTCACCTCCTCTATACCTGACGGCTACCACCTCGTCCTATGTTACTAGTCGCTTCTTGTTCTCTCCATCTGAACTTCCACAAAAACTGCCTTCCGTTGCTTGGTGTCTTTCTTGCACTAGCCCAGCTACTGCTTGCTTGTCTAGCACAGCAGCCTACTGGTATCAGAGCAGCGTGGAAGTAGGACGACACATTGAAGCACCGTTCCTCGATTCTAGGACGACTTTGCGGCACGGCCTCTCACCGCCGCAACCCAACCATCTCGCCACTGCACTCTCGCCCCGCTCCTGCACGCTGCCCAGGTCTTACCCTAGGCAGCACTAGGAAGCCCTAGATGGACCACCATACTTGGCGGATTGCTGCCCACGCAAGGGAAAGGGGAGGGGGCTGTCGTGCTCGACGGATTGCCATCGACTTACGTGGCGGAGTGTCGCCCACGGACTACACCTCTGCAGCCCCGGTCCTCTGCACCTCTGCACCTCTGCACCTCTGCCGTACTCCAGATTCGCTCCAACTCACGGCCTAAGCAGCAACAAACACCATTGCAGCCGCTGCCCTCACTTTGCCATGCAACAGTCCTCCGCGTAGCAACAGCAACTTCGGCGCCCAGCAGCAGCAGCAGCAAGCAGCATTGCAGCAGTAGCACGCACGCTGCCGTGCCACAGGCTTTTGCACAGTAGCAGAAGCGTTGGCGCCTTCCAGCAGCAGCAGCATCGGCGCCTTGCGGTAGCAATAGTAGGCAGTATAGCAACAGTAGCACGCACGCTGCCGTGCCACAGTCTTTTGCACAGCAGCAGTAGCGTCGGCACCTTGCAGTAGTAGCAGCATCGGCGCCTTGCGGTAGCAGCAGCAGGCAGCATTGCAGCAGCAGCACGCACATGGTTGTGCCACAATCCTTCGCATAGCAACAGCAGCAGCAGCGCCTTGCAGCAGCAGCAGCAGCAGTGACGATATCAACCTCAGCAAAGGCTGCAGTGCTGTGCATCTTCGCAGCAACCGCCAACGACTGCCGCAATCAGCCCTGCAACTGCACCACCACGCATGCTACAGCGGTTGTGGCGGTTGCCCAGCAGCACTCTCTCTGCAACAGTGTTGGAAGTTGCCGCGCACGCACCACCGCGGTGGTGCACGCCAAACTGGCTTCCTCAGACGTACTGGGTGCGGCATCGCGCGGTGAGCACCACGAGGAACAACTGGTGCGTCAGCCCCCGCCTTCGCCACCGGCTACTCGACAAACCTCGGTAAGCCCTCCCTCTCTTGGTACCTCTTGGGGGATTGAGCAGCTGCACAACACCACTGCTGCATCGCCGCACTCAACTTGGTGTCAGGAGGTGGTAGAGCTCGCTCGCACCTTCACACGTGCCGCATCCGCTGTGATAGACGCGGCAGCTACAGCTGCTGCCACCTTTGCCGCCGCAACTAGAGCAGCACGCGCCCCTGTATCATTGTCAGCTGGCTGCACTGCTGAGTCCTACACGGAGGCGGCCGTTGTAGCTGGACCATTGGTTGCGGCAGCTGCAGACATTGGGACACAGCTTGCGGCAGCTGCATCACTTGTGGCTTCTACAACGGCTTCTGCAACTTCTGCTATATCTATTGCAGCTACGGCCATTCACACTTCCACAGCTGTCGTTGTTGCAGCATCCGCATCTGCACCCTCCGACATCACCACACTCGTCACAGCGGCCGTCATTGTGGCGGCGATCCTTCCGACCGTTGGCGCCGCCTTCACCACAGGTTGCCTGGCACTTGCCAGTTGCATCTTGCGTCTCTGTGCTCTCTGCTGTAGCTGCTTCCATTGTCCCACTTATTCTTACTCTTTTGCGCAGCCCCTCACACGCCTCGTGAGGCCTCCTGGTCTGCATCTCCCTTCTCCTACCCTCTATCTATTTTCTTTGTGGTGGCTTGTTTGTGTGACTTGGGTCGGGCTGTCTTGCAGCACTTATCCACCGTGCCTAAGGCATTGCCAGTTTTCCCACGCCCACTGGGGCGGGGGAAACTCTGCCGAAGTTTTCTCGGCAGGGCCCATTAGTCGTCACCATGCCTGGTGATGACGAGTCGGTCATAGCAGACCGTCAGCGCCAGCTGGCCCTCGCTCGTGACGCTAAGCATGATGCTGAAGAGCGTCTCAAAGTTGCCAATGACAATCGTGCCGCCTTTGCAGATGAGGTGGCTACGCTTGTGCTCAAACGGTTGCCTGCTGCCTCTGTCCTGCCAGTTGGCTCCTTTGCTGGCACCAGTGCCAGTGTCTCTTCCACCCCACCTGGTGCTAACTCTGCTGCCTCAAACCCTGATGTCACCCCATCTGCTGTCCCTCCTGCCGTAGTCTCCCGCCAGCATGACTTCTTCTCCTAGCCTCCTTTCCTTTCTACTGGACTTGCCTTCTCTTCTTGGGAGACCCGGTTCAGTGCATGGGCTTAGGGAGAACGTCTGTGGGAATACTACTTCCCTGCCACACCTTCCTTTACCCTTGTCTCTGATGATTTTGCTCGCGCTGTCCGCACCCTCATTGCTTTTGCCTCTGAGACACTTGTCGACGACGTTGGCACTTATAATGATGACCCCGCTATTCAGCGTCTGGCTGACCCAATCGGTGCATACACCATGCTTCGTCGGCGCACGACAGTCACAGGTCAGGCAGCGCAAAGTGCACTCATCGTTCAGTTCAACACGCTCTTAATGCGTGCGGACGAGTCGGCCGACGCCTACTGGGCACGCGGTCTCAAGCTGCTTTGCGAGCTTGGTGAGGCCGCACCAGGTCAGCTATCCGCTGTGCACACCATGGTCAACGGGTTGATCCCTGAGCTGTCCGACCTTCTCAGTGATGTCAAAGCAGACGAGCTGCAGCGGCTTGCCTCCCAGCGTGTTCCACCCAAGTCCCCTCCAGGTGTTGGTGCCCTCTGGGACTTTGTCGCTGAAAGGCTTGCAGCCTGGTGGACGAGCCTCCAAAACAAGCGCCTTCATCGCACTGCAGTCGCAGGGGTGGCCGCCGTCTCCATTGCCACTTCCGCTTCTTCCTCCGCTGCTACATTGGCCTCGTCTCCATCCTCTTCTCCTTCCTCTTCTACCTCTACGGCCACGGCCCTTGCCTCCCAGGGCCATGGACGTGGATGCGCTCGTGGGAAAGGCGAGGGGAAGGGCAAATCTGCTGCGTTGTCGCGTGCTCCTGGTGATGTGGTGTGCTGGAACTGTGGCTCCTTTGAGCATTCCGCTCGTAAGTGCCCTGTACCCCTTGACGACGTCTGCCTCGCACGTGCCATACGTGCTCATTGGGCGCGCACCAGTGGGTCTTCTTCTTCTTCTTCCACTGTCAACTCCAGCTCCAGCTCCAGCTCTACTTTGTCTGCCAGTTCCTCCCAGCTCAGGCCTACTCCGCCGCCGGTGTTGCCGGCGTCCATCCGCCTGTCCTCTACCCTTGGGGCTGGGCGCCGACCTATGGAGCGCCCGCCGTCGCGGGCCCACCTTCCTCGGCCTACATCCCTCCTACATGGATCGCCCCTCCTTCGAGTACGCCTGCTCCATCATCTGCTGCCTCCGTCGACGACGAGCGCCAGCTCGAGCAGTCTCTCCTCCAGCGTCTTCACCTTCATGATCAGGGAGGTGAGAGTGTCTTCATTGGCTAGGGGTCCTGCCTGTCACACTGACACCATCCTTCGTGGGGACCCCCCCGGTCACGTCCTTGGGTTGCCATCCTCGTCTGTTCCGTGGGTCGAGCACTGGCAGTCTGTCGTTCTCCCTCATTGTCTTGTTTCCTGTGCCTCGTCCCCGCCCTCGGTCGGCATTGTCACCATCTGTGGAGTCCTTCCCAGTGTCCGTATCTCTGGTGGCTTCTGGGTCCTCGACTCAGGAGCCACCCATCACATGACCTCTGTTCGGTCCGCCTCAGTTTCCTTGGGTCCTGTCGGCTCTGTTTGCTTTGTGCGCACTGGTTCCGACTAGCTCCTTCACGTCCAGGGTATTGGTGTTATCCGCTTTGTCGGTCCCAGTGGCGTGTTGTTTCTCCCTGACGTTCTATTCGTGCCTTCTTTGGAACTTAGCCTGCTGTCGGTGACATCCCTCGACGATCAGGGTATGGATTTCTTAGCTAGCAGGGGGTGGGCACTGTCCGTCTTCGCTCTTCTGGTCGCGGCATCTTGCGGGGGGTTAAGTGTAACAAGCTATATCGTGTCCCCCTCCATGCCCCCTCTGCACCCGCTGTTGGCTTGTCTCTTTCCACCTTCCCTGTGCCATGCCCCTCTAACTGCCTGGACTGCGCCCAAGGCAAAATTTATCGTTCCCCTTTTGCCTCCTCAGACTCGCAGTCCGCTCACCCTCTCGATCTTGTTCATGCCGACGTCATGGGGCCCCTTCCCCATGACTTTCTTCGGGGGGTCGGGCGTTACGTTCTGTGCCATACTAAGGATTTCTCTCGTTTTAGCTGGATCTTTGCTCTTCGCCAGAAGAGTGATGTTGCTTCTGTCATCGCTTCATGGCTCGTTCAGGCTGAACGTGTGTGTCAGCGTTCATTGCACGTCTTTCGCAGTGATCGTGGCGGTGAGTTCCTTTGACCCACCGCCCGGTTTCTTGAGTCTCAAGGGGTGTGTCTGGAGACCTCGGCTCCCTACAAACCTCAGCAAAATGGTGTTTCTGAGCGTTGGAATCGGACCCTTGCCGATGGTATCCGCACCCTTCTGTCTGAGTCTGGGCTCTCCCCTATCTTTGCCTTTGAGGCCATGAGCTATATGACCTCGGTGTGGAATCGCGTCCCTCACGGTACTCTTCCCCGCACCATTACGCCCTTTGAGTGCTAGTACGGCCCTCGTGCTGACCTCCGGCTGGCTCGCGTCTGGGGTAGCATTGCGTCTGTATGGCTCCCATAGGACCTCCGCGACGGGAAACTCTCCCCGCATGGACGCCTCTGCCCGTTCTTGGGCGTTTCCTCCCAGTCGAAAGCCTGGCGCTTCTGGGACTCAGAGTGTCAGCGCGTCATTGAGTCCCGGGATGCCTTGTTCTTCGAGTCAATGTTTCTCCGTGACCTTGATCGCCACTCGTCCACTGCCTCCCTGCTCGCGCTCTCTTGGTTGCGGGGGGAGGTTGGCCCTGCATTCCCATCTGCCCCTGCGGTTCCTACTGCTGTCCCGTCTCAGCAGCCTTCACCCTCGGAGCATTCTCCAACGGCCGGCACTACGACTCCACCATCCTCCCCCCCCGTCCGTGTCGTCTAGCTCGCTTGGAGCTTCGTCATCCCCTGTGGTGTCCTCATCTGTCCCTGCTGAGTCCGTCTCTCCCGCACATTCCGCTACGTCCCCATCCAGTCTGCTCACTTCCGTTGTGCCCAGTCCACCCAGTGCTCCTCCACGCCCTGCACCCACCGAACCTTTTGTTCGTGGCGGCCGCCTGCGCGCGCTCCCCTCTCGCTCCTCTATTGTTGCAGCGTCCTCTGTCCAACCTTCGCAGACCTCTTCTGGACAGTCCCCAGCGCTGCCGACCGGTATGGACGCCCTGGGCCTAGCCACAGGAGTTTTGCATCGTAGCTCTGTCCTTGGGTACACACTGCTCACATCTGAGCACAAGCGTGCACTCGAAGCAGCCATCCTTGGGAGCATTGCTGAGTGCAATGCAACGGTTGCCGCTCTGCCGCCATCGCCTGACCCGACAACCATTCGCAAGGCACGGGCAGCGCCTGACTCCCAACAGTGGGAGTTTGCCATGCGGGATGAGCTGAGAGCCCTGGATGATCACGCCGTATACGAGCTGGTCGATCTCCCACCAGGCCGCAAGGCAATTGATGCCCGCTGGGTCTTTCGTCGTAAGTACAAGCCTAACGGCGAGCTCGACAAGTACAAGGCCCGACTTATAGCAAAGGGGTTCTCTCAAGTCCCCGGTGTTGACTTTGACGAGACTTTTACTCCCGTCGGATGCTACACCACAACTTGAGCCCTCCTGAGCTTTGTCGCACACCACGACTGGGAGCTCGAGCAGATGGATGTAAACAATGTCTTTCTCCATGGTTGGTTGGATGAGGAGATTTACATGGTGCATCCTCTAGGGTTCTCCGACGGCACTGATCGAGTTCGGAGACTGCGAAAGGCCCTCTATGGCCTCAAGCAATCACCACGGTGTTGGAACCAGGAGATCACCTCCACCCTCGAGAAAGGGGGGATATCGTCGGAGCACGGTGGATCCCTCCCTCTTTGTCATTGCAAGATCGGCGCCCTTTGCTGCCATCCTCATGTACGTCGATGACCTGCTCATTGCGTCCCCGAGTCACAAAGTTGTGTCAATTGTGAAGTCCCTGCCGCAATCCAAGTACAAGATGAAAGACCTGGATCCAGCTCGCGTGTTTCTTGGCATGGAGCTTGAGCCTAACCGTGCTCGTCGCGTTCTCCACGTCCAGCAGGCCGCGTACGTTAGGAGCCTGGAGGAGCGCTTTGCCTCCCTGCTTGAGTCTGTCCCCACCGCCTCAACACCGATGACGCCCGCCAGGGAGAGGTTGTTGAAAACTCTGGACGTGTCAAAGCTGGGGGAGACAGTGGATGTGACCAACTACCTACGAGTCATAGGGTCTCTCATGTACCTGACCACTACCACCAGAGCAGACGTAGCCTTTGTTGTGAACTTCCTTGTTCAGTTCTCACAGTCTCCACATGCACGGCACATGGAAGCCGCACTACGTGTTGTGCGGTATGCGCTCTCCACTGCCCGAGTTGGTCTGTGTTACCGGGCGCAGCCGTCAATGGTCGTTGACGGATACACTGACAGTGATTGGACGCATGACACAGATGCATGCAGTTGCACTGGCTATGTCTTCCTTGTTGGTGGGACTGCGATCTCCTAGAAGAGTGGCAAGCAGGATTGTGTTGCACGCAGCTCCAGTGAGGCAGAGTATGTTGCTCTTGGTGCTGGAACCTGTGAGAGTGTCTGGTTGTGCCATTTGTTGCAGCAATTGCATGTTCCCATTCGCTGCATCACTTTGCGTTGCGACAACCAAAGCACAAAGGCTATTGCTGAGCATGATGGCATGCATCACACTCGTACAAAGCATATCAATGTGGAGTATCATTTTGTGCATGAGCGTGTGGCGACAGGCGATGTTCAGATCGTGTGGGTCGACACCCGACATCAACGTGCAGACTTCCTCACAAAGCCACTTAGCAGCAATGTCTTCAAGGCCGCAGTTCACGCTGTTGGGCTGTTGTGTCCTCGTGATCCTCCTGGTTGATCTGTTGTGCCAGTGCCTGTGTATAGTCTTGTGTCATGTCACTCCTCGTGACGTTGGTGTAGTGCCTGTTGTGCCATTGTGCAAGCCGGCCGTGGGTCATGGGGGAGTGTTGGTTTTCTATTAGTACCACACGGTGACCTCTGGCCTCGTTGCACACTCACCTCACGGTCGCAGGTGACTAACTGGAGAGAGGCAACCCCTGCTGGCATGACTACACGGCGAGCCTAATAGCCGGGCTTCTGCACAAGTCTCACATGCCTCTGGCTAGCGTGCATGCTTGCACGCAAAGTTACTTCGGGTTCACACTCTAGCATGTTCTTCTACAGGTTGTTCTCTTCAGTGGCCTAGTTTACAGGTTGCAATTTGACAGTGGGTAGTTTGGTTCGGGTCTCTTAACTTGGAATGTGGCGAGTGAGATCGAGCTCGCTGCTCGCTCGCTCGCCTCCTCTACACCTGATAGCTACCACCTTGTCCTTTGTTACTAGTCGTTTCTCGTTCTCTCCATCTGAACTTCCACGAAAACGGCCTTCCGTTGCTTGGTGTCTTTCTTGCACTAGCCCAGCTGCTGCTTGCTTGTCTAGCAGAGCAGCCTACATGTCTGTGTGTGTGTGTGTGTGTGTGTGTGTGTGTGAATGTATGTGGGAAAAGACAAGAGGGAATTCCAGATGTGAAGGGGCCACTGAATGAACACAAACATCAACAGAAAAGCCCTCCTTGGCGGCCGCAAGCGTGAACAAACCCGCGACATTGCAGGCGGCGAGAGCAGCCACGGCCCGCCTGTCCTTCGTGTTGAGATGTGTTGAGATGTGTTGAGATGTTTAAAGTTGAAATGGATCCAGCGTTCTTTGCAGATTTTGTTTTTCCACAAAGAAAGGTGAGGACAGAAAGATCCCTCGGTGTGGTACTTCGCCCTCTTCCATTTGAGAGACAGCCCCTAGCACTGCAGTCGCTAGCGTGGCAACGCAAGCCAGCTAGCTAACTCACTAGCACACACAGGTGGAGGTGAGAACAGCAAGGGGTTGGCTAGGGACACAAATACAAGTGTCTGAAGCTGCAAATGTTGAAATGTGCAGAGAGAGTTAACAACTGAGGTCTGGACCACCTAAATAGTACCACGGACCTAATGGATGCACACACACACACACACGCGGCGCACAACGGCGCTATTTTCTAGTCAGGTGAAAACAGTGGCACAAACACAGTTTTGGTCATAATTCCTTGCAGACACATCAGAACGACAAGCCGTTTGAACCAGAACAGCCACGTCGACGAGATCTACGTCCTGATAGGTTGCACGTCTATGTGCTGTGTCACAGCACGAGTCTACAAAATGCGGAAATCTTCTGGGCGCCCGTCGCCGCCGGCAGTCAGCCTTCTGCCACCGTCGCCAGTCTCAGGGATCTGCACGTGAATGGACATGAGCCGAGGGGTCACCGTAAGCTGTGTACGACACACACAACAACACTCCCCCATGACCGGAGGGCGAACACGTCCATGCACATGCAGACACTCACGTTGTACAGAGCAGGAACCACACAACCGCTGCATGCAGTACGCAGAACACATGCAGGGTGACACATGAGGAATCAACATGCAACAGGGGTGGGGCAGCGTCCAACGGAACGAGTGGCCGCATGAAACTTCGAACGACCTAGAGCCTTGGTCAGAAAATCCGCGCACTGCCTGTCAGTGCTCACGTGGATGACTCGGATCTCACCATGATGAACCAGGTCACGCACGAAGTGGTGCTCGACATTGATGTGCTTCGTGCGTGCATGGAACACACCTGAGTTCTTGGCGATGGCCTCCGCGCTCATGTTTTCACACTAGAGAACCACAGGGGGAATGGACTGACGCGGTTCACGCAACAGACGGACGAGCCAGACACATTCCGCTGCACCGGCGCCTAGGGCAACATACTCTGCCTCAGCAGCACTGCGTGCGATGCAGCCTTGCTTCCCACTTCGCCAGGACACTGTAGTTCCTCCAACGAGGAAGATGTAGCCGTGCGGCTTTTGCCATCTGGACTCCACGCCTAGTCACTGTCTGTGTACCCATCGAGCACAACGGACACTTGCTCGCGAAAGCACAGGCCGAAGCGCGCGGTGGACAAAATGTAGCGCACACACCAGACTGCGGCCTCCAGTGCTCGCTGGCGCAGAGCCTGCGAGAACTGGGCGAGCAGGTTTACAGTGAAGGCAATGTCGGGCCGTGTCGTGGTGGCCAAGTACATGAGCGAGCCGATGACTCGTAGGTACAGGGTCACATCAACTGGCTCCCCCAGGTCCGCTGGGTCATCCACCGTCAAGGCGGCCTGCCCTTCAGGGGTCATGGGCGTGAAGGCCGTGCGGACGGCAGCAAGGAGGTCAGCAAAGCGCTCCCCCATAGTCTCTGCGTAGCGTCCCTGATGGACACGGAGTGTGCGACGAACACGGTCGCGCACGATCTACATCCCCAAGAAAACAGAGGCCTCACCAAGATCTTTCATCTTGTAGGCTGAGGAGAGAACGGCCTTGGCAGCGTTCACTGCTCCCAGGTCGGGCGAGGCGATCAAGAGATTGTCCACGTAGACGAGGATGGCAGCGAGCGGTGCTGGGAACTGTGAGACGAACAGGGATGGGTCAGCATCACTCTGAACGTACCCAGCGCGTCTCAGCGTGCTGGTGATCTCCAGGTTCCAGCAGCGCGGTGACTGCTTCAGGCCGTACAAGGCCTTTTGCAGCCGGTACATGCGACCGGTACCATCCTCAAAGCCGGGTGGCTGAACCATGTAGATCTCCTCCTCAAGATCCCCGTTTAGGAAGGCGTTGTTGACATCCATCTGATGAAGTTCCCAGTCGTGCTGTGCCACCTGGCTCAGCAGCGTGGTCGTCATCCGCCCAACAGGGGCAAAGGTCTCGGTGTTGTCCACGCCGGGGACCTGAGAAAAGCCCTTTGCTGTCAGGCGCGCTTTGTAGCGCTCCACAGTGCCGTCTGAATTAAGCTTCTTGCGTAGAACCCACTTGGCCTTGATGGCCTTGCGGTTCTTTGGCAAGTCCACCAGCTCAAAGACGCCGTGCTCGTGGATGGCATCAAGCTCAGCCTGGCAGGCAGTGCGCCACTGCTCAACATCAGGGGCCGACAAGGCCTCAGGCAGACTGGTGGGATCGGGAGCCAGCACTGGTGCACTCCGTGTAGCCAGGGCATATGCTGCAGAGGGAGGGTCGACCGTCACGATGGATTTAGCGGCGTCACGAGCAAGACCGCGCTCATGAGCAAGTAGTGCTGCACCAGTGGCACAGCAAGGGTGAACCTCAGCAAGGCTGTGCGCACTTAGGCCGAGGACCTTTGTGCCCGGATCACCACTGACGACGCTACGCGTGGGGCGCGGGCGGAGACGTCCGCCGGGGGCCTGTGTGTAGGGGTCCGACGGGGCAGGAGCAGTGGGGGCTGCTGGCTCACATGCCGGTGTGGACCGCACGGCAGGCGTGCCAGTCGAGGCTGGCGTGGCATCAACGGCTGGGGTCAGGCCCTCGGCAGACGCAGGCGTGTCTGTGGCCGGAGATAGGGACAGCTCAGCGCCAGACACGGATGCGGACGCAGGGTCAGACTGAGCCTCAGACGCGGAAGCAGACGCAGGGTCAGACTCAGTCTCAGACACGGAATTAGGCGTAGGATCAGGCATAGCAGTAGACGCGGAGGCAGACTCGGACGCAAACTCGGACACGGGCGAGAGCGGAGAGTCGGGGGCAGAGGAGCGAGCCACAGACGGGGCGGGGCTGGGGGTGCCGGTGGGCACAACCGCTGGGGACAGCCCCGGGGGTGCCGGCGACAGAGTGACAGCACTGGACGGGGGCACTGTGCCAATCGGACCAGGAGCCTCCCCCACACGACGGGGACCGGAACACCCAGGGGCATGAGCAGCACGTAGAGTGTGGATGCGAGCAAGGTCGCGGAAGGCGAGATGCTCGAAGAAGAGAGCGTCACGAGATTCCACGAGGCGGCGGCGCTTGGGTTCCCAAAACCGCCAGGCCTTTGACCGCGGGGCGACGCCAACGAAGGCGCAAAGGCGGCCCCGCGGAGAGAGCTTGCTCCAATGCTACTCCGGCGTGAACCAAACGCAGGCAAGGGAGCCCCAGACATGGGCCAGGCGTAGATCCGCTCGACGCCCATACCACAACTCGTAGGGCGTGCGGTGACCTGGGAGGGAACCGTGGGGAATGCGGTTCCAGACCCAGGTCATGTAGGCCATGCCCTCAAAGGCAAAGGCCTCAGGCATGGCAGTGTCGGCGCGCATGTCGCGGACCGCATCCTCCATGGTGCGGTTCTAGCGCTCGGAGACACCGTTCTGCTGTGGGGTGCCGGGAGCAGAGAGGTTGTGAAAGACACCAAGCTCGGTGAAGGAGCGTGCCATGTCACCAAGGTACTCGCTGCCACGGTCCGAGCGAAATGTCTAAAGGCGGTGGGGAGACTGGCGTTCGGCCATGACCAGCCAAATGCGGACCGCAATGGCTGCATCGCTCTTCTGACGCAGGCTGTAGACCCAGCGCATGCGCGTGAAGTCATCAGTCAACGTCAGGACGTAGAGACCGCGGTCTTCTTGAAACTCGACAGGGAGCAGACCCATGAGGTCAGAGTGGACAAGCTCCAGGGGCCGACGAGCCCTGGAGACAGACGCAGGATACGTAGACCGGTGCATTTTTCCCTCAGCACAGGCCAGACAGTCGGTTGTGGACGGCGCCTCGAAGGACGCTGCATCAAATCCGAGAGCAGGCTGAGTGCGGATCAGCCTATCGACAGCCCCAAGGTGCACGTGACAAAGACGTCGATGCAGGAGGCGGTGGTGTTCGGGGGACAGAGAACCAGCAACGAAAACACGGGCAGCGGAAGAGGGAGGTAAAGGGGGTGTACGCGCAGAAGACCCATCAATGTGATACAGATCATCGACGACCGTCCCACTGACGACTGTCTCCTCGGTGTCGCGCACAAAGATGCGAGCATCGGCAGCCGTGTGCGTGACACCGAGGCCCATCTTGGTGCAAGCACGGACAGACAGCAGGCTGAGTTCCAGATCAGGGACAAAAAGGACGTCAAAGATGTAGACGGGACCAGCTGGCCCAGTGAACTGCACAACCCCAACACCCTGGACAGGGACCTCATGGCCAGCTGCAGTGCGGACAGAGCGAACAGCGCCAATAGGATGCAAGACGACAAAGGCGTCACGACGAAACGTCATGTGATGGGTGGCACCAGAGTCCACGACCCATGTGGCATCTGAGACCCGTGTACAAGGGGCAACGTGGCACTCGGCGACAGAACAAGGCGCGGCAGCAGGTCGCTCAGCAGGCGACGCGGCAAGACGAGCAACGGAGCGGACATGAGACGCATGCAACCAGGACACGTCATCGGGTCCGTCACGCACACACGGCTGGGCATGGGGACCACCAAAGGCATCATCATACAATGACACAGACAGTCCACAAGCAGTAGGACCCCTCGACTCAGTCAACTCACTCGCACCTCCCTCTGATGAGTGCAGGGCAAGAAGCTGGTGAAGCTCGGCGATCTTCCTCTCGCGTTCGGCAAGCGCCTGGTCGCGAAGATCCGCGGAGGAGCCTGCTGTGGCGGCGGACTCCTCTGGGACGGCTGCGGTAGTGGCAGCCGAGCGGGAGGTCGCATCGGACGTCTGCCTCATGCACGCCTCGTGCGCGTGCTGCAGTCCACGGGTGACCTTGGCCCAATCCAGTGGGCGTCCTGTCAAGCGAGTGCAGTCGGGATAGCGATGGTCACCACCGCAGTTGAAGCACACGAGGCGGCGTCCCGTCCTGCTGCCAAAGCCGCTGCTGCTGCTGCCGCTGCTGCTGCTGCCGCCGCTGCTGCTACTGCTGCCGCCGCTGCTGCTGCGGCTGACACTGCCAGTGCTGGTGCCGTTGCTGGTCCCGCCGCTGGAACCACCACCTCACGCTCTGCGGCCCTTCTTCCCCTGAGCTGGAGCCGCCGTTGTTGTAGACGGCGGGGAGGGAGACGCGGCGGCAACTACAGCTGAAGCAGTGCTGAGGCGAGCGCGGTTCGCGGCGTCCATGCCTGCGACATCCAGAAAGTGGAGAGTGGCCCAGTGCAGCAGGGTCCCGTCGCTCGCCATGTCGCGAAGCAGCGTCTGGTCGAAGTTGCTGAAGACGCGTGCGTAGTCGGGGTGGATGCCGTAGAGGATAATCTGGAGGGTGAAGTATTGTGCAGGACCATCGTCCCCAAGATCCTCGTACAGCTGGATCACCCGGCGCCAGTAGTCGGCTGTAGACTCCTGAGCAGTCTTGCAGAGGGAGTTGAAGTCGGTGAAGCGCTGGGATATCAAAGCCAAAGTGGCGCCCTCAAACAGAGTGACGGCCAGTGCCCACGCCGCGCAAGGGTCAGCTCCTGAGCCGGTCAGCGAATCGCCAAGGAACCGACGGAAGTCCTTGGTGAAGTCCGGTGCGGCCTTCATCAGGCTGGAAGCTGCGCGGACTGCCATGTGTGTCAGAGCGGGGTCAGACGCCTGATATGGTGTGAGGTAGTAGGGGAGGACTCCCTCGCTCATGGCCCACATGCGAAAGCGCAGCTCCCAGGACTTGAAGTCATTCCCAGTCCAGAAGACGGGCGGGTCTGACTCAAACCACTTGGGTGGCTTGACCGTCGGTAGGGCAACGGCCGAAGCCACTGCGAGGCCAGGCATCGAGGAGGCAATTCCCTTACCCAGGCGGGCCCGCAGAGCCAGCTCCTCAAAGCTCAGTGGGCGACGAGATGAGCTCGGGTCAGCGTTGATGCTGGAGTTGGTGCCCTGGAGGGCTACATTGGCCTCACGCCCTCTGCGACGCGCCTCCAGGCGGATGAGGCGCGCTCGGAGCACCTCTTCCTCGCCCTCCTCGCCGAAGTCGGAGAGGTTCTCTGCGACTTCATCAGCATTACCGCCGTGGGCAAGGTGGTCCTCGCTCGGGTCAGTCAACGGATGCTGCTGCTTCTGCTGGGACAGCAAGCCTCTGACCATATCCAGTAGTTCGGCAACCTGCTTCGTCAAGGTATCGCGGCTCTCCGCCTGTAGGTACGCCAGCGTGCGCACTTGGCGCGCCAATGTCGTCGGGCTCGGCGGCCGCTGCTGCTGCTGCTGCAACGGTGGCTGCTAGTGTTGTGGCGGCGGCTGCTGCTGTCGCTGCTGCTGCTGCTGCTGCTGTCGCTGCTGCTTCTGCTACTGCTGCAGTGGCTGCTGCTGCTGTAGTGGCGCCTACTGCTGCTGCTGCTGCTGCTGCTGCTGCTGCTGCTGCTG
>SZWC01011485.1:50712-87482 GCA_023375785.1 Penium margaritaceum | reverse complement strand
GGAGCAAAGGCACGGACTACGCCGGATAACATCGAGGCTGGTTAAGAGGGAGATTGCTGGACCAGACTTCAAAGCCAATGCACGAGCCAACCTCTGGAAAATATTGTACACTTCCACAGTGTCCACAAAGCCTACCGTGCGTGCACAGGAGACGACGCGTGATTCCCACGCACTTCGAAGATGTCATATTTTGTCCCGGACTGCCAAATTGTTGCCGGAAAACTTTTCGATTACTGCCGGAACGCTGCCAAATTCTTTCAAAGGATCTCCACTGGCTAGAATCTATCTGGAGCCATGGAGCAGGCCCTGCAACAGATCGTAGAGCAGCTGGGAGCCCTCAAGCTGGAGAACGAGTTGCTCAATTGGTAGATGGCTGACCTGCGGTACGGGACTAGCGCTGGACAGGTTGGGGCGGCCCGGTCAAGGAGTCCGCCGAGACCAAAGCCAAAGGCTCCGGAGCGTTTAATCCCTCTGTCAATGGTGCAAGCGTATGGACCTGGTTGTTTTGCAATGAACAGCTACTTTGGGGCTCTGAGTCACCCTCCAGAGGACGATGCTGTGCGTGTGTCATTCGCGGTGACACTGCTACGCGGAGCAGCACTGGAGTAGTGGAGGCAACTGGATATGCTGGCAACTCTAGGTGGAGGTGGGAACGTAGCTTTGCAACATGCCGTGTTGTGGCAGCCTGGCGCGGTGCAAGCTAGAGCTTGCATGCTGACGACATTGGACCAGTTTGAGCAAGGTATCAGAGATCGATTTGATCTCATGAACGCCTCCATGGTCACACGTAATAAGCTTAAGCAGCTGAAGAAGATCGGCTTGGTGCAAGAATACACACGCCATTTCATGGTGTTCTGCTCGCAGATCAACAACATGAGCGAGCCGGAGATGGCAAACAAATACCACTACGGCGTGAAGGCAGAAATTCAGCGCACACTGGCACTCAGTGGAATCACAGAGTTCCAGGCGATGGTCGCTACTACTAAGCGCGTTGACGCACTGCGCTACCATCAAGGGGGTTTCCGTGAAAAGCAGGAAAAGAATTTTCAGCGTCGAGCGTAGCACCAGCAAGCCGACCCCATGGAGATCGACGAAGTGCAAGGAGGCCAGCAGCAGAGCAAGCCGCGTGGTGGGAACAATTGGATCTGCGGGAAGCCTGGGCACTACAAGGACTCCACGAAGAAGCAACAAGGAAACGGCAACCAGCAGTGAGTGGCGGGCGACCACCTGCTGGGAAACCTTCGTCCGCATCAGGGAACACCAGCCCTGAAAGTCCTTCAACAATTAGGGAGCTGTTGAGTGTATTGATGCGGAGCAAAGGTCCGGGAGCGTTCCGGGGATCCTCCTGAGATCCAAAATGTTATCGGCTGGTTCTGCGGACGGCAAGAGGCGCAAGACACGCCGGCAGATTAAAGCATTACTGGATTGTGGCGCGTCGCACTCATCCTTCTGCGACGAGCTTGTAAAGAGGCTCAGGCTTGCACGCCTACCTGGGAAGCCAGCTCCGGCAAAGTTGGTGCAAGGGGAGCTGGAGTCCAGACTGCCTCTAAAGCCTCTTAGGGTCCTTCTGGGCTAGCTTTTGTGCGATGTAAACTCTCGCACATGCCCAATGGATACGTATGATGCCATTATGGGATGTGACTGGCTGCAGCGGTGGAATCCTGCTGTGTATTGGGTACGCAACCAGGTGAAAGTGAAGAAGATCCGAGAGCAAATTGTTTTGCCATTGTGGGCAGAGCAGAAGGACTCTAAGGAAGGGAAGGTGCCGTGGTTAAGTTACGTGCAGCCGAATTGGTGTGAGCGCAAGGGGGAACAAGTATACCTTTTGTGGGTGCGGCAGAAGGAAGCAGCTGTAGAGGTGGAAGTGCTGGTAGCGGAGACAAAGCAACAAGAGGACAAGCAGCAGAAAGCATCTACAACAAAGCTGTTGGGAGGCATCAAAGGAGTGTTGGACAGCTAGAGTGAAGTGTTTTCTGCTGAGCTGCCAAAGGGTTTTACCACTGAAGTGGGACATCGACCACAAAAATGATCTGGTTCCGAGGGCAACTCCAACGGTACAAGCTGCTTATCGCATGAGCGATAACGAGCTAGGTGAGATGAAAAAGCAGTTGGAGGAGCTGACAGAGCAAGGGTTCATCAGACCGTTGGTGTTACCTTNCGTGGTTAAGTTACGTGCAGCCGAATTGGTGTGAGCGCAAGGGGGAACAAGTATACCTTTTGTGGGTGCGGCAGAAGGAAGCAGCTGTAGAGGTGGAAGTGCTGGTAGCGGAGACAAAGCAACAAGAGGACAAGCAGCAGAAAGCATCTACAACAAAGCTGTTGGGAGGCATCAAAGGAGTGTTGGACAGCTAGAGTGAAGTGTTTTCTGCTGAGCTACCAAAGGGTTTTACCACTGAAGTGGGACATCGACCACAAAAATGATCTGGTTCCGAGGGCAACTCCAACGGTACAAGCTGCTTATCGCATGAGCGATAACGAGCTAGGTGAGATGAAAAAGCAGTTGGAGGAGCTGACAGAGCAAGGGTTCATCAGACCGTTGGTGTTACCTTATGTTACGCTGGTCCTCTTTCTGAAGAAAAAGACAAGGGAGCTGCGGATGTGCGTTGACTATCGCAAAATAAACAACGTAACGATCAAGAACCGGTACCCACTGCCAAGGGTCAAGGAGCTATTTGACCAGTTGAGGGGAGCACTGTTTTTCAGCAAGATTGACTTGCGCTCGGGGTACCATCAGATCTGGATTGCAGAGCAAGATGTGGAGAAGACGGCGTTTTGGACGTGGTATGGCCATTTCGAGTACCTCGTGATGCCGTTTGGGTCGATCAACGCTCCTACAACGTTCATGAGCCTCATGAACTGGATCTTCCACCCTCACTTGGACCAGTTTGTAGTGGTGTTCCTCGACAACATCCTCGTCTACTCCCGAACTCTGCAAGAGCATCAGCAACATCTTTGGCAGGTGCCGGGCATTATTCGGAAAGAGAAGTTGTTTGCAAAGCTCTCAAAGTGCGAGTTCGAGAAAAGGGAGATGGAGTTCCTTGCACATAGTGTGAGCTGCAAGGGTCTCCACATGGACCAAAAGAAGGTAGAACCAGTGAAGTAGTGGCCGACACCAAATAGCGTGCGTGACATCCAGGTCTTCTTGGGGTTTGTCAACTGCTACCCGAAATTCATCTAGGGGTACGTAAAAAAGGGTGTGCCGCTCACTAAGCTGTTAAAGAAGGACCACTAGTGGGAATGGGCCGATCAAGAGCAGAAGAGCTTTGAGGAGCTCAAAACTGCCGTGTGTGCCGCTCCGGTCCGAGTGCATCCAGATTCATCTAGGGAGTACGTCATGGCGACGGACGCAAGGGACTATGCCATTGGGGCGGTGCTGTCGCAGGATCACGGAAACAAGCCGCAGCCCATTACGTATGCGTCTCGCAAGTTGCGAGGTGCGGAGCTGATCTACGCAATCCATGAGAAGGAAATGTTGGCAGTGATCCATGTGTTCAAGCACTGGAGGTGTTACCATGATTCGCGACGCTGCATGGTCTTCACAGATCACTATGCCCTAAAGTACCAGAAGATGCTACCGAACCAAAGTTGCCGACAGACTCACTGGATGGAGTTCTTGGAAAGAAGTTTTGACTACGAGATCCAGTACAAAGCTGGGAAGGTGATCCCCGCAGATCCTCTGTCGCGGAGGCCAGACTTGAGCCTCAATGCCATCTCGGTACTGATGGGATCTCCAGTCATCCATAACCTGTTTAAGCACGGTTGTGGCGTGGTCAGTGAGTTCACGGGTAGTGCAGATAAAGACGTCAGGTGGGATGGAACGTACTGGCAAGTACGTGCAAGTGCATGCAAGTCTGTGTAAGTATATGTAACTGCGTGTAAGTACGTGTAAGTGCGTAAAACTGCGTGTAAGTGCGTGTATGTCGTGTAATTGCATGTAAGTACGTGTAAGTGCGTGTAAGTGTGTGTACGTACGTGTAACTATGTGTAACTGCAAGTAAGTGCCTGTAGGTACGTGTAAGTACGTGTAAGTACGTGCAAGTGCGTGTAAATGTATGCAAGTGCATGTACGTGTGTGTACGTGCTTGTAAGTGTGTGTAAGTGCGTGTTAGTGCATGTAACAATATGTAAGTGTGTGTAAGTGTGTGTAATTGTGTGTAAGTATGTGTAACTATGTGTACCTGCATGTAAGTGCGTGTAAGTGCGTGTAAGTACGTGTAAGTATGTGCAAGCACGTGTAAATGCGTGTAAGTGCATGTACGTGCGTGTAAGTGCGTGTAAGTGCGTATAAGTGCATGCAAGTCCTTATAAGTGTGTGTAAGTACATGTAAGTGCGTGTAAGTATGTATATGTGCGTGTAAGTACGTGTAAGTGCGTTAAAGCGCATGAAAGTACGGGTAAGTACGCATAAGTGCGTGTAAGTGCGTGCAAGTGCGTGTATGTAGGTGTAAGTACATGTGAGTGTGTGTATGTGTTTGTAAGTGTGTGTAAGTGTGTATAAGTACGTGTATGTGTGTGTAAGTGCGGGGAAGTATGTATAAGTGAGTATAAGTAAGTTTACGTGCCTGTGAGTGTGTGTAAGTATGCGTAAGTGTGTGGATGTGCGTGTAAGTGCGTGTAAGTGCGTGTAAATGTGTGTACGTGCGTGTCAGTGCCTGTATGTGCTTGTAAGTGTGTGTAAGTGTATATAAGTGTGTATAATTGCATGTATCTGCGTGTAAGTATGTCTACCTTCATGCAAGTACGTGTAAGTGCCCATACGTGTGTGTAAGTGCTTGTAAGTGCCTGTAAGTACGTGTAAGTGCGTATACGTATGTGTACGTGTGTGTAAGTGCATGTAAGTACGTGTAACTATGTGTAACTATGTGTAACTGCCTGGAAGTGTGTGTAAGTGTGTGCAAGTGTGTATAAGTGCATGTAAGTGCGTGTAAGTACATGTAAGTGTGTGTAACTACGTGTAAGTGTTTGTAAGTACATGTTAGTGCGTATAAGTACGTGTAAGTGCGTGTAAGTACGTGTAAGTGTGTGTAAGTGCATGTGAATTTGTGTAATTACGTCTAAGTGCGTGTAAGTGTGGGTAAGTGCGTGTCAGTGTGTGGAAGTGCGTGTAAGTGTGTGTAAGTGCATGTAAGTACATGAAAGTGTGTGTAAGCACATGTAAGAATGTGTAGGTGCGTGTAACTACTTGTAAATGCATGTAAGTGCGTATAAGTTCTTGTAAGTGTGTGTTACTATGTGTAAGTGTGTGTATGTACGTGTGAGTGCGTGTAAGTGTGTTCAAGTGCGTGTAAGTGCATATAAGTACGTAGAAGTATGTGTAAGTATATGTAAGTGTGTGTAAGTGCACATAAGTGCCTGTAAGTACGTGTAAATGTGTGTAAGTGCATGTAAGTGTGAGTAATTGCGTGTAAGTGCTTTTAAGAGCGTGTAAGTGCGTGTAAGTGTGTTCAAGTGCCTGTAAGTGCATGTAAAAACGTGTAAGTACGTGTAAGTACGTGTAAGTACATGTACGTGTGTATAAGTGCGTGTAAGTATGTGTAAGTGCATATAAGTGCCTGTAAGTGCGTGTACGTTCGTGTAAGTTTGTGTAAGTGTGTGTAAGTGCGTGTAAGTACATGTAAGTGTGTACAAGTACGTATAAGTGCATGTTAGTGTGTGTAAGTGTGGATAAGTATGTGTAAGCATGTCTAAGTGCGTGTAAACATGCGTATGTGTCTATAAGTGCGTGTAAGTATGTATAAGTGCATGTAAGTGCGTGTAAGTACGTGTAAGTACATGTACGTGTGTATAAGTGCGTGTAAGTATGTATAAGTGCATGTAAGTGCGTGTAAGTACATGTAAGTGTGTACAAGTACGTATAAGTGCATGTTAGTGTGTGTAAGTGTGGATAAGTATGTGTAAGCATGTCTAAGTGCGTGTAAACATGCGTATGTGTCTATAAGTGCGTGTAAGTATGTATAAGTGCATGTAAGTGCGTGTAAGTACATGTAAGTGTGTACAAGTACGTATAAGTGCATGTTAGTGTGTGTAAGTGTGGATAAGTATGTGTAAGCATGTCTAAGTGCGTGTAAACATGCGTATGTGTCTATAAGTGCGTGTAAGTATGTATAAGTGCATGTAAGTGCGTGTAAGTACATGCAGATGCGTGTAAGTGTGTGTAAGTGCGTGTAAGTACATGTAAGTGTGTACAAGTACGTATAAGTGCATGTTAGTGTGTGTAAGTGTGGATAAGTATGTGTAAGCATGTCTAAGTGCGTGTAAACATGCGTATGTGTCTATAAGTGCGTGTAAGTACATGCAGATGCGTGTAAGTGTGTGTAAGTGGGAGTTAGTGCGTGTAAGTATGTGTAAGTGCGTGTAAGTATGTGTATGTGGGTATAAGTGTGTGTAAGTACGTGTAAGTACGTGTACGTGCTTGTAACTGTGTGTACCTGTGTGTAACTGCATGTAAGTACTTATGAGTGTGTGTAAGTGCGTGTAAGTGTATGTAAGTTCTTGCAAGTGCGTGTAAGTGCGTGTAAGTATGTATAAGTGCATGTAAGTGCATATAAGTGCATAAACGTACGTGCAAATGAGTGTAAGTGCATGTAAGTGTGTGTAAGTGATTGCAAGCGTGTAAAAGTACACGTAAGTGCGTGTAGGTGCATAATAGTACGTATAAGTGCGTGTAAGTATGTGTAAGTGCGTTTAACTGTGTGTAACTGTGTGTAAGTGCGTGCAAGTGGGTTTAAGTGTGTGTGAGTATATGTAAGTGCGTATAAGTGCGTTTAAGTGTGTATAAGTGCATGTAAGAATATGAAAATACGTGTAAGTATGTGTAAGTGTGTGTGAGTGTGTATAAGTGGGTGTAAACACATATAAGTGTGTGTGAGTGTGTGTGAGTGCATATAAGTGTATGTAAGTGCTTTTAAGTGTGTGCAAGTGCCTGTAAGTGCATGTATATACGTGTTAGTATGTGTGATTACGTGTAAGCACGTGTAAGTACTTGTCAATGTATATAAGTGCGTTTAAGTGCGTAAAGTGTATGAAAGTGCATGTAAGTCCGTGTAAGTACGTGTAAGCATGTGCAACTACGTGTAAGTGCGTCTAAGTACATGTAAGTGCATGTAAGTGTGTATAAGTGCATGTCAGCGTGTGTAAGCATGTGCATGTGTGTCTAAGTATGTGTAAGTACATGTAAGTCTGTGTAAGTGTGTGTACGTGCGAAAACGTGTGTGTAAATGCGTACAAGTGTGTGTAAGTGTGTATAAGTGCGTGTAAGTGCGTGTAAGTGCGTACAAGTACGTGTAAGTCGGTATAAGGATGAGTAAGTGCGTGTAAGTACGTGTAAGTATGTGTAACTGCGTATAAGTGCATGTAAGTACGTGTCAGTGCGTGTAAGTGCATGTAAGTACATTTAAATGGCTGTAAGTACATGTATGGGCTTGTAAGTGATTGTAAGCACGTGTAAGTTTGTGGAATTACGTGTAACTGTGTGTAAGTGCATGAAAGTGGGTGTAAGTGCGTGTAAGTGCATGTATGTGTATATAAGTGTGTGCAAGTGCGTGTAATTGCGTAAAAGTGTGTGAAAATGCATGTAAGTGTGTGTAGGTGCGTGTAAGTGCATGTAAGTGCGTGTAAGTGCATGTACGTACGTACGTGTAAGTGCGTGTAAGTGTGTGTAAGTGCGTGTAAGTGTATGTAAGTGCATGTAAGTGAGTATAAGAGCTTGTATGTGCGTGTAGGTGCATGAAAGTTTGTGTACGTATGTCTAAGTGTGTGAAAGTATATGAGATTGAGTGTAAGTGCATGCAACTGTGTGTAAGTATGTGTAAGTGTGTCTAAGTATGTGTAAGTGCCTGTAAGTGCGTGTAGGTACATGTAAGTATGTATAAGTGTGTGTACAGTGCGTGTAAGTGTGTGTAAGGACGTGCAAGTACGTGCATGTGCATACAAGTGCGTGTACGTAGGTGTAAGTGCATGAAAGTGTGGGTAAGCACGTATAAGTGCATGTAAGTGTGTTTAAGTGTGCGTAAGTGTGTGTATGTGCATATAACTACGTGTAAGTGCTATAAAGTACGTGCAAGTAAGCACGTATTAGTACGTGTAAGTGGGTGTAAGCATGTGTAAGTGTGTGTAAGTGCGTGTAATTATGGGTGACTGCATGTATGTTCATGTAACTGCGTGTAAGTGCGTGTAAGTGCATGTAAGTACCTGTACATGTGTGTAAGTACATGTAAGTGCGTGTAAGTGTGTATAAGTGCTTGTAAGTGTGCATACGTACATCTAAGTGTGTGTAAGTATGTGTATCTGCGTGTACGTGCGTGTACGTGTCTATAAGTGCATATAGGTGCATGTAAGTGCATGTAGGTGTGTTTTTAGTGCGTGCCAGTGCGTGTAAGTTTTTGTAAGTGCGTGTAAGTGTTTGTAAGTGCAAAAATGTACGTATAAGTACGGATAAGTGCGTGTAAGTATGTGTAACTGTGTTTAAGTGTGTATAAGCATGTGTAAGTGCGTGTTAGTACGTATGAGTATGTGCAAGTGCATGTAGGTGCGTGTAAGTGCCTATAAGTGCATGAAAGTACGTGTAAGTGTGTGTAAGTGCCTGTTAGGACGTGTAAGTGCATGTAAGTACGTGTAAAAGTGTGTAAGTGGATGTAATTGTATGTAAGTGCCTATAAGTGCGCTTATGTACGTAAAAGTGTGTATAAGTGTGTGCAAGTGTGTGTAAGTGCTTGTAAGTACGTGTAAGTATGTGTAAGTGCGTGTAAGTGCATGTAAGTATATATAACTATGTGTAACTGCGTGTAATTGTGTGTAAGTGCGTGCAAGTGTGTGTAAGCGCGTGTAAGTGCGTGCAAGAGCATGTCATTTCGTGTAACCACATGCAAGTGTGTGTAACTACATGTAGGTGCATATCATTGCGTGTAAGTGTGTGTAAGTAGGTCTAAGTGCGTAAACGTACGTGTATGTGTGTGTAAGTGCGTGTAAGAGCGTGCAAGTACGTGTAAGTACGTGAAATTGCATGTAAGTATGTGCAAGTGCGTGTAAGTGCGTGTAAGTTTGTGTAAGTGTGTGTAAGTGCATGTAAAAGTGTGTATGTGTAAGTGCGTTTAAGTGCGTGTAAGTTTGTGTAAGTGTGTATAAGTGTGTGTAAGTGCGTGTATGTGTGTGTGAGTGCATGTAAGTGCGTGTAAGTGTGTGTACATACGTGTAAGTGCATATAAGTGTGTGTACATATGTGTAAGTGTGTGTAAGCACGTATAAGTACGTGTAAGTACGTGTAAGTACGTGTAAGTGCGTGTAAGTGCATGTAAGTACATTCAAGTGTGTGTAACTGTGTATAAGTGTGTGTAAGTACATGTAAACATGTATAAGTGCGCGGAAGTGCATCAAAGTACATATAAGTGTGTGTTTGTACATATTAGTGCATGTAAGTGTGTGTAAGTGCGCGTAAGTGGACTTAAGTTTGTGTAAGTACATGTATGTGCGTGTAAATGCATGCAAGTGTGTGAAAGTGCGTGTAAGTTCTTGTAGGTGCGTGTAAGTACGTGTAAGTGCATGTTAGTGCATGTAAGTACGTGTAAGAGTGTGTAAGTGCGTGTAAGTGCGTGTAAGTATGTGTAAGTACATCTAAGTGCGTGTAAGTATGTATTAGTGCGTATAAGTGCGTGCAAGTGCGTGTAAGTGCATGAAAGTGCGTGTAAGTATGTGTAAGTACATCTAAGTGCGTGTAAGTATGTATTAGTGCGTATAAGTGCGTGCAAGTGCGTGTAAGTGCATGAAAGTGTGTGTAAGTATGTATAAGTGCATGTAAGTGTGTGGAAGGGTGTGTAAGTGGATGTAAGTATGTGTAAGTGCGTGTGAGATTGTGTTAGTGTGTGTAAGTGCTTATAAGTGTGTGTAAATGCGTATCAGTGTGTGTAAGTATGTGTAAGTACGTGTAGGTGTGTGTAAGTGTGTGCAAGTGCCTTTAAGTGCATTTAAGTATGTGTAAGTGTGTGCAAGTGCCTGTAAGTGCATGTAAGTACGTATAAGTGTGCGTACGTGTGTGTTTGTGCGTGTAAGTGTGTGTAAGTACATGTAAGGACGTATAAGTACGTGTAAGTGCGTAAAAGTGCATGCAAGTACGTATACGTGCGTCTACGTATGTACAAGTGCGGGTAAGTGCGTGTAAGTGTGTGTGTTTCCACGTAAGTACGTGTAGATGCATGGATTTATGTGTAAGGGCGTGTAAGGGACTGCAAGCATGTGTATGTGCATGGAATTGCGTGTAACTGTGAGTAAGTGCATGTAAGTGGGTGTAAATGTGTTTAAGTGCGTGTATGTGTGTATAAGTGTGTGTAAGTGCGTGTAATTGCATGTAAGTGTGTGTAAATGCATGCTAGTGTGTGTAAAAGCGTGTAAGTGCGTGTAAGTGCATGTAAGTACATGTACGTGTGTTGTGTAAGTGCATGCATATAAGTGCGTGCACGTGCGTATAAGTGTATGTAAGTGTGTAAGTGCGTGAAAGTTTGTGTAAGTGTTTGTTAGTGCGTGTAAGTGTATCAAAGTGCATGTAAGTGTGTGTAACTGCGTGTAACTGCATGTAAGTACGTGTAAGTGCATGTACGTGCGTGTACGTGCATGTAAGTGCATGTAAGTGTGTGTAAGTATGTGTAAGTGAATATAAGTGTGTAAGTGCGTGTACGTTTGTATAAGTGCGTGTAAGTGTGTGTAACTATGAGTAACTGCGTATAAGTGTCTGTATGTTCATGCAAATGTGTGTAAGTGCGTGTAAGCGTATGTGAGAGCATGTATGTGCGTGTAACTGCATGCAAGTGTGTGTAAGTACATGAAAGCGCGTATTATTGCATGAATGTGTGTAAGTACTTGTAAGGGCGTATAAGTGCGTGGAAGTGTGTGCAAGTGCGTGTAAGAGCATGTAAGTACGTGTAAGTATGCGTAAGTGTGCGCATGTATGTGCATGTGCGTGTAAGTGCATGTAAGTGTGTGTAAGTATGTGTAAGTGCATGTAAAAGTGTGTATGTGTAAGTGTGTGTAAGTACGTGTAAGTTTGTGTAAGTGCGTGTAAGTGCGTTTAAGTATGTAAAAGTGTGTGAAAGTACGTGTAAGTACGTGTAAGTGTGCGTAAGCACATGTAAGTACATGTAAGTGTGTGTAAGTACTTGTAAGTGCGTGTAAGTCTGTGCAAGTGCGTGTAAGTACATGTAACTGCATATAAGTGTGTGTAAGTACATGTGAGCATGCGTAAGTGCATGTAAGTACGTGTAAGTGCATGTAAAAGTGTGTAAGTACGTGTAAATGTGTGTAAGTGCGTGTACGTTTGTGTTAGTGCGTGTAAGTGCATGTAAGTTCGTGAAAGTGCGTGTAAGTACGTGTAAGTGTGAGTAAGTGCGTGTAAGTACGTGTAAGTGTGTGTGTGCACATTTAAATACGTCTGAGTGCGTGTAAGTACTTGTAAGTGCCTGTAAGTGCGTGTACGTGCATGTAAGTACATGTAACTGCCTATAAGTGTGTGTAAGTATATGAAATATGCGTAAGTGCGTGTAAGTGTGTGTAAGTGCATGCAAGTATGTATAAGTGTGTGTAAGTGCGTATAAGTGCATGTAAGTGTGTGTAAGTGCGCGTAAGTGCACGTGAGTTCCTGTAAGTACGTGTAAGTGCATGCAAGTGTCTTTAAGTGCGTGTAAGTACTTGTCAGTGCGTGCAAGTACGTCTAAGTGCATGTAAGTGCGTGTAAGTGCATGTTAATGCGTGTAAGTGTGTGCAAGTTCCTGCAAGTGCATGTAAGTACGTGTAAGTGCATGTAAGTACGTGTAAGTGCGTGTAAGTGCGTGTAAGTGCATATAAGTATGTATAAGTGCGTGTAAGTGGGTGTAAGTGCATGTAAGTACGTGTATGTGTGTATAAGTACGTGTAAGTGCATGTAAGTGCGTGCAAGTACGTATAAGTGCACGTAAGTGTGTGTAAGTGCGTGTAAACATGCGTAAGTGCATGTAACTATGTTTACGTGTGTGTAAGTGCACATAAGTGTGGGTAAATGCGTATAAGTATGTGTAAGTGTGTGTAAGTGTGTGTAAGTGCGTGTAAACATGCGTAAGTGCATGTAACTATGTTTACGTGTGTGTAAGTGCACATAAGTGTGGGTAAATGCGTATAAGTATGTGTAAGTGTGTGTAAGTGTGTGTAAGTGCGTGTAAGTGCGTGCAAGTGCGTGGAAGTGCATGTAAGTATGTGTAAGTGGGTGTACGTACGTGAGGGGGAATAAGTGTGTGTAAGTTCATGTAAGTGCATGTACGTGTGTGCAAGTGCCTGTAAGTACATGTAAGTACATATAAGTGTGTGGAAGTGTGTGTAAGTACGTGTAAGTGCGTGCATGTACGTATAAGTACATGTAAGTGGGTATAAGTGTGTGGAAGTGCGTGTAAGTGCGTGTAAGTACGTGTAACTTTGTGTACTTGTGTGTAACTGCATGTTAGCACGTATACGTCTTGTGAGTACGTGAAGTACGTATAAGTGCTTGTAAGTGCGTGTAAGTGCGTGAAAGTACGTACAAGTACATGTACGTGCGTATAAGTGCATGCAAGTATGTGTAAGTGCGAATAAGTACCTATAAGTATGTGTAAGTGCGTGTATGTGTGTGTAAGTGCATGTAAGTACGTGTAAATGTGTGGAAGTATGTGTAAGCGTGTGTAAGTGATTGCAAGCACGTGTAAGTACGTGGAATTGCGTGTAACTGTGTGTAAGTGCATGTATGTGGGTGTAAGTGCATCTAAGTGCGTGTTTGTGTGTATAAGTGTGTGTAAGTGCGTGTACTTGCCTGTGAGTGTGTGTCAATGCATGTTAGTATGTGTAAATGCGTGTAAGTGCGTGTAAGTGAATGTAAGTGTATGTACGTGTGTACGTGCAAGTGCGTGCGTGTAAGTGGGTGTAAGTGCATGTAAGTGCGTGTAAGTGCGTGTAAGTGCGTAAAAGTGTGTGTATGTGTGTGTAAGTGCATGAAAAACTGAGAAAGTGCGTTTTAGTACGTATAAGTGTATGAAAGTGTGTGTAAGTGTATGTAACTTCGTGTAACTGCGTATAAGTACGTGTAAGTGCATGTAAGTGCGTGTAAGTTCGTGAAAGTGTGTGTAAGTATGTGTAAGTGTGTGTAAGTATGTGTAAGTGTGTATAAGTGCATGTAAGTGCATGTAAGTGTGTGTAAGTGTGTGTACGTGTGTGTATGTATGTGCAAGTACGTGCAAGTGCATACAAGTGTGTGTAACTACGTACAAGTGCGTAAAAGTGCGTGTAAGCGCATATAAGTGCATGTAAGTACCTATACGTGCATGTAATTGCATGTAAGTGCGTGTAAATGAATTTAAGTGCGTGTAAGTGTGTGTAAGTGCGTGCAAGTGCATGTAAGTGCGTATAAGTATGTGTATGAAAGTGCGTGTAAGTACGTGTAAGTACTTGTAAGTGTGTATAAGTGCATGTAAGTGCGTGTAAATATGTATAAGTGTGTATAAGTGTGTGTAAGTGCGTGTAAGTGCGTGTATCAATGGGTAGCTGCATGTAAGTGCATGGAAGTGCATGTAAGTGCGTGTAAGTGCTTGTAAATGCGTGTAAGTGCGTGTACATGCGTGTAAGTTCGTGTAAGTGCATCTAAGTGCATATAAGTGCTTTTAATTGTGTACAAGAACATGTAAGTGCGTGTGAGTACATGTATGTGCGTCTTAGTGGGTGTAACTGCGTGTGAGTGCGTGTAAGTGGGTGTAAGTGCATGTAAGTGTGTTCAAGTGCATACAAGTGCGTGTAAGTTTGTGTAAGTGTGTGTAAGTGTGTGTAAGTGCCTGTGGGGATGTGTAAGTGCATGTAAGAACATGAAAGTGTGTGTAAGTATGTAATTGTATGTAATAGCACGTATGTACGCGTAGGTACGTGTAAGTGCGTGTAAGTGTGTGGAAGTGTGTGTAAGTACGTGTAAGTACTTGTAAGTGCATGTAAGTACAAGTTAGTGTGTGTAACTGCATGTAAGTGCGTGTAAGGTTCTGTGAGTTCATGTAAGTGGGTGCACGTGCGTACAAGTGCGTCTAATGCGTGTAAATGCGTGTAAGTGCGTGGAAGTACGTGTAAGTGCATGTAAGTATGTGTAAGTGGGTACAAGTACGTGTAAGTGCGTGGAAGTGCGTGTAATTGCGTGTACCTGCGTGTAACTGTATCTGAGTGCGTATAAGTGCGTCTAAGTGCGTGTAAATGCGTGTTTGTGCTTGAAAGTGCGTGTAAGTACCTGTACGTGTGTATAAGTGCGTATAAGTGCGTATAAGTGCGTGAAAGTGCATGTAAGTGTATGTAAGTGCATGTAAGTGCGTGTAAATGCGTGTAAGTACGTGTACGTATGTGTAAGTGCATGTAAGTGATTGTTAGCACGTACAAGTGCATGTAAATGTATACAAGTAGGTGTAAGTGTGTGTCAGTGCATGTAAGTGCACATAAGTGCATGTAAGTGCATGTAAGTGCATGTAAGTGTGTGTAACTGCGTGTATACATGTGTAAGTGCGTGCAAGTGTGCGTAACTGCGTGGAAGTATGTGTATATGCGTGTAAGTGCGTGTGAGTACGTGTAAGTGCATGAAAGTGTGTGTAAGTGCGTGTACGTATGTGCGTGTAAGTGCGTGTGTGTAAGTGCATGTAAGTACGTGTAAGTACGTGTAAGTGCATGTAAGGGCGTGTAAGTTTGTGTAAGTGCATGTAATTGCGTCTAAGTGTATGAAAGTACGTGTAATTGTGTGTAACTGTGTGTAATTATGTGTATGTATGTGTAATTGTATCTAAGTACATGTAAGTGCGTGTAAGTGCATGTAAGTGTATGTAAGCATGTGTAAGTGTGTGTAAGTGTGTGTAAGTACGTGTAAGTGTGTGTAAGTGCGTGTAAGTGCATGTAAGTGTGTGTAAGTGCGTGTAAGTGTGTGTAAGTGCGTGCAAGTATGTGCAAGTGCATGCAAGTGCGTGTCAGTATGTGTAGGTGCCTGTAAGTACGTGTAAGTGCGTATACGTACGTTTAAGTGCAGATACGAGCGTGTAGTTGTATATAAGTGCGTGCAAGTATTTGGAAGTGTGTGTATGTATGTGTAAGTACGTGTAAGTGCGTGTAAGTGCGTGTAAGTGCGTGCGTTTCAGTGCGTCTAAGTGCATGTAAGTGCATGTAAGTACGTGTTGCTATGTGTAAGTGTGTGTAAGTTCATGTAAGATCGTGTACCTACGTGTAAGTGCGTGTAAGTGCATGTAAGTACGTACAAGTGTGTGTAAGTGCATGTAAGTTCTTGTAAGTGTGTGTAAGTACGCGTAAGTGCATGTAAGTGCGTGTAAGTATGTGTTAGTGCGTGTAAGTGCATAGAAGTGTGTGTGAGTGCGTGGAAGTGCATGTACGCACGTGTAAGTGTGTGTAAGTACGTGTAAGTGCGTGTAAGTACGCGTAAGTGAGCGTAAGTGCTTGTAAGTGTGTGTCAGTACGTGTAAGTGTGTATAAGCATGTGTAAGTGTGTGTAAGTACATGTAAGTGCGCATAAGTGCGTGTAAGTGCATGTCAGTGTGTGTAATTGTGTGTAAGTGTATGTATGTACGTGCAAGTACATGCAAGTGCATACAAGTGTGTGCAAGTACGTATAATTGCGTGAAAGTGTGTCTATGTGTGTACAAGTGCATGTAAGTACATATAAGTGTGAGTAATTGCGTGTAAGTGCGTGTACATGCGTGGAAGTGCGTGTAAGTATGTGTATGTGTAAGTGCCTGTAAGTGTGTTTAAGTGTGTGTAAGTGTGTGTAATGACATGTAAGTGCATGTAAGTGCGTACAAGTATGTGTAAGTGCGTGTAAGTGCGTGTAATTGCGTGCAAGTACGTGTAAGTGCGTACAAGAACGTGTAAGTGGGTATAAGTGCGTGTAAGTGGGTTTTAGTGCATGTTAGTGCATGTAACTGTGTGTATTAGATTGTAACTACATGTAAGTGCGTATAAGTACGTGTAACTGCATGTAAGTGTGTGTAAGTGTGTGCAAGTACGTATACGTATGTGTAAGTATGTGTGAGCCCGTGTAAGTGTGTGCACGTACGTGTAAGTGCGTGTAAGTGTATGTACATGCGTGTACATGCGTGTAAGTGCATATGAGTGCGCATAAATGCATGTAAGTAGGTGTAAGTGCGTGTAAATTATTTCAAGCACATGTAACTGCGTTCATGTGTGTATAAGTACGTGTGAGTACGTAAAACTACGTGTAAGTGTGTGTAAGTGTGTGTAATTGCGTGTAACTACATGTAAGTGCAGGTCTGTGCGTGTACGTGTGTGTATGTGCATGTAAGTGCGTGTACGCGTGTGTAAGTACGTGCAATTGCCTATAAGCGTATGTAAATGCGTGGAAGTGCGTGTAAGAATGTGTAAGTGCATGTAAATGCGTGTAGGTGTGTGTACGTGTGTGCGTGTAAGTACATATGTGTAAGTGGGTGTAAGTGCGTGTTAGTGCGTGTATGTGCGTGTAAGTGCGTATAAGTGGGTATAAGTGTGTATAAGTGCTTGTAAGTGTGTGTAAGTTTGTGTAAGTGCTTTTAAGTGTGTGTATTTATATAAAAGTGCGTGTAAGTGTGTGTAGCTGTGTGAAACTACGTGTAAGTGCATGTAAGTGCATGTAAGTGCGTATAAGTGTGTGTATGTGTGTGTATCTATATATTAGTACGTGTGAGTACGTGTAAGTGTGTTTAGGTGAATGTAACTATGTGTAAGTGTGTGTAAGTATGTGTAAGTTCGTGCAAGTACGTGCAAGTGCATGCAAGTGCGTGCAGGTATGTTTAAGTGTGTGTAAATGCGTGTAAGTGTGTGTAAGTGCGTGTAAGTGCGTATAAGTGCGTGTAATTGTGTCTAAGTGCGTGTAAACGTGTGTAAGTGCGTGTAAGTGCATGTATATGCATGCCACTGTGTGTAAGTGCATGCGTGTAAGTGCGTGTAAGTACGTGTAAGTGTGTGTAAGTGCATGTAAGTGTGTGTAAGTACATGTAACTATGTGTAACTGCATGGAAGTACGTGTAAGTGCGCGTAAGTATGTGTAAGTACATGGAAGTGCATGTAAATGCATGTAAGTGCATATACCTGTGTATAAGTGCGTGTAAATGTGTGTAAGTGCGTGGAAGTGCTTGTAAGTATGGATAAGTACATGTAAGTGTGTGTAAGTACGTGTATGTACGTGTAAGTGCGTGTAAGTGCGTCAAAGTGCATGAAAGTGCGGATAACTGCGTGCAAGTGCGTGTAAGTGCCTGCAAGTGCGTGTATTCACGTGTAAGTACATGTAAGTGTGTATGTGTGTTTGTGAGTGTGTGTAAGTACGTATAAGTGCGTATACGTACACTAACGTGCATGTAAGTGTGTGTAAGTACGCCTAAGTGTGAGTAAATGCATGTAAGTGCATGTAAGTACATGTAAGTGTGTATAAGTACGTGCAGTGCCTGTAAGTGCTTGTAAGTGTGTGTAACTATGCATACGTGCGTAAACGTGCATACAACTGCGTGTAGGTGGGTGTACCTGCATGTAAATGCGTGCAAATGCCCATACGTGTGTGTAAGTGCTTGTAAGTGCGTATAAGTACATGTAAGTGGGTATAAGCATGTGTACGTGCGTGTAAGTGCATGTAAGTGCGTGGAAGTATGTGCAAGTATGTTTAAGTATGTGTAAGTATGTGTAAGTGCGTGTGACTACATATATGTATGTGGAAGTAAGTGTAGGTACATGTAAGTGCCTATAAGCACATGTAAGTGCGTGTAAGTGTGTGTAAATGTGTGTAAGGATGTGTAAGTGCATGTAAGTACGTATAAGTGTGTGTAAGTGAATGGAAATTTGTGTAAGTGCTTGTAAGTGCGTGTAGGTATGTGTAAGTGTGTATAAGTGCGTGTAAGTGTGTGTATGTGTGTGTAATTACGTGTAAGTGCATGTAAGTGTGTGTTATTGCGTGTAAGTGCATGTATGTACGTGTAAGTGCGGGTAAGTACGGGCAAGTGCATGTATGTGCGTATAATTAGGTTTATGTACGTATAAATGCGTGTAAGTGCACGTAAGTGAGTATAAGTATGTGTAAATGTGTATAAGTGCGTGTACGTATGTGTAAGTACGTGTAAGTACATGTATGTGCGTATAAGTGCTTGTAAGTACGTGTAAGTGCTTCCAAGTGCGTTTAAGTGATTGTAAGTGCGTAAAAATGCATAAAAGTGCGTATAAGTGTGTGCAAGTACGTGTGAGGATGTGTAAGTGCATGTAAGTGCATGTAATGCGTGTAAGTACCTATGAGTATGTGTAAGTTTGTGTAAGTGTGCCTAAGTGTGTGTAACTGTGCGTAAGTGCCTTTAAGTGTGTGTAAGTGCGTGTACGTGCGTGTACGTGCATGTAAGTGCGTGCGTGTAAAATCTTTTAAGTGCATGTAAGTACGTGTAAGTTTGTGTAAGTGCGTGTAAGTGCATGTAAGTACGTGTAAGTTTGTGTAAGTGCGTGTAAGTACGTATAAGTGCGTGTAGCTATATGTAATTGCATATAAGTGCATGTAAGTACTGTAAATGCGTATAAGTGTGTGTTGCTGCGTGTACCTATGTGTAAGTGCATGTAAGTGCATATTATTTCGTGTAAGTGCGTGTAAGTGCGTGTTAGTGCTCGCAAGTTTGTGTAAGTACCTGTAAGTGTGTATAAGTACATATAAGTGCTTATACGTGCGTGCAAGTGGATGTAAGTGCCTGTAAGTGTATGTATGTGCGTCCAAGTGTATGTAAGTGAGTGTACTTGTATGTAAACGTGTGTAAGTACGTGTAAATACGTGCAAATGCGTGTAAGTGATTGCAAGCACGTGCAAGTGGGTGTAAGTGTGTGTAAGTTGGTGAAAGTGTGTGTAACTGTGTGTAAGTAGATGTAAGTGCGTGTAAATGCGTGTAAGTGCATGTAAGTGTGTCTAAGTACGTGTAAGTGCATGTACGTGTGTGCGTGTAAGTGTGTGTAAGTGCATGTAAGTGGGTGTACGTGCATGAAAGTACGTGTAAGTGCGTACAAGTGGATTTGAGTACGTGTAAGTGCGTGTAAGTTTGTGTAAGTGCGTGTAAGTGGGTGTAAGTGTATGAAAGTGCGTGTAAGTGTGTATACCAGTGTGTAACTGCATGTGAGTATGTGTAAGTTTGTGTAAGTGCGTGTAAGTGCGTGTAAGTGTATGAAAGTGCGTGTAAGTGTTTGTATCTGTGAGTTACTGCGTGTAAGTATGTGTAAGTGCATGTAAGTACATGTAAGTGCGTGCAAGTGCGTGTAAGTGTATGTAAGTTTGTGTAAGTATGTGTAAGTGTGTATAAGTATGTGTAAGTGTGTGTACGTGCATGTAAGTGCATGTAAGTATGTGTAACTGCGTAGAAGAGTGTCTAAGTGCGTGCAAGTATGTGCAAGTGCATGCATGTGCGTGTAAGTATGTGTACGTGCGTGTAAGTGCGTGTACGTGCGTATAAGTGTGTGTAAGTACGTATAAGTGTGTGCAAGTGCGTGTACATGTGTGTAAGTGTGTGGAAGTGTGTATCAGTGTAAGTGCATGAAAGTATGTGGAAGTGCATGTAAGCATGTGCAAGTGCGTGTTATTGCCTGTAAGTGCATGTAAGTGCCTGTAAGTGCGTGTAAGTACGTGTAAGCGCATACAAGTACGTGTAAGTGCGTGTAAGTGTGTCTAAGTGTGTGTAAGTGTGTGTAGTTACGTGTAAGTGCCTGTAAGTGCGTATGAGTACGTGCATGTGCATGTAAGTGGGCGTAAGTGCATTAAAGTACATATAAGTGTGGATACGTGCGTGTAAGTATGTATAAGTGTGTTTAAGTACGTGCAAGTATGTGTAGGTGCGTGTAAGTACGTATAAGTGTGTGCAAGTGTGTGTAGGTAGGTGTAAGTGCCTGGAAGTGCATGTAAGTGCGTGTAAGTATGTAAGAGTGGTTAAGTCCATGTAAGTATGTGTAAGTGCGTGTAAGTACGTATAAGTACGTGCATGTGCATGTAAGTGGGCGTAAGTGCATTAAAGTACATATAAGTGTGGATACGTGCGTGTAAGTATGTATAAGTGTGTTTAAGTACGTGCAAGTATGTGTAGGTGCGTGTAAGTACGTATAAGTGTGTGCAAGTGTGTGTAGGTAGGTGTAAGTGCCTGGAAGTGCATGTAAGTGCGTGTAAGTATGTAAGAGTGGTTAAGTCCATGTAAGTATGTGTAAGTGCGTGTAAGTACGTATAAGTACGTGTAAGTGCGTGTAGGTACATGTAAGTGCTTGTAAGTACATGTAAGTATGTGTAAGGGTGTTTAAGCGGATGTAAGTGTGTGTAACTCCGTGTAAGTGTGTGTAAGCACATGCAAGTGCATGTAAGTACGTGTAAGTGCCTGTATGTGCGTCTAAGTGCGTATAAGTGCGTGTAAGTGTATGTAAGTACGTGTAAGTCCTTGTAAGTTTGCGCAAGTGCCCGTAAGTATGTACAAGTGCATGCAAGTGCGTGTAAGTATGTATACGTTTGTATAAGTGTGTATAAGTGCATGAAAATGCATACAAGAGTGTGCAAGAACATGTAGGGGCGTGTAAGTTTGTTAAAGTTGCTGTAAGTATGTGTAAGTGCGTGTAAGTACGTATACGTGCGTGTAAGTGTGTGTAAGTATGCATAAGTGCGTGTAAGTGTGTATAAGTACGTGTAAGAGTGTCTAAGCGTATGTAAGTAGGTATAAGTGAGTGTAAGTAGGTGTAATTGCATGTACATGCGTGTAAGTGCATGAAAGTGCGTGTAAGTGCATCTAAGTGTTTAAGTACATGTATGTACGTGTGAGTACGTGTAAGTGCGTGTAAGTGCATGTAAGTACGTATGAGTATGTGTAAGTGCATGTAAGTGCTTGTAAGTGCGTGTAAGTGCATGTAAGTGCATATAAGTTCGGGTAAGTGCGTATAAGTATTTGTAAATGCGTGTAAGTACGTGTAAGTGCATGTAAGTGTGTGCAATTGCGTGTAAGTACGTATAAGTGTGTGTAAGTACGTATCAATATGTGTAAGTGCATGTAATTTGTGCAAGTGGGTGTAAGTATGTGTAAGTGCGTGTAAGTGCGTGTAAGTGCGTGTAAATGTGTACAAGTGTGTGTAAGTGCGTGAGAGTACGTGTCAATTTGTGTAGTTGCTTGTAAGTACATGTAAGTGGGTATAAGTGCGTATAAGTGCCTGTTAGTGCGTGTAAGTACTAGCAAGTACGTGTAAGTGCATGAAAGTACGCATAAGTGCGTGTAAGTGCGTATAAGTGCGTGTAAGTGCGTGTATGTGCCTACAAGTGCGTGTAAGTGTGCGTAAGTGTGTGTAAGTGTGTGTAAGTGCATGTAAGTGCGTATAAATGCATGTAAGTACTTGTAAGTGCGTGTAAGTGACTGCAAGCACGTCTAAGTACGTGTAAGTGAGTGTTAGTGTGTGTAAGTACGTATATGTCCATGTAAGTGTCTGTAAGGGTGTGTAGCTGTGTATAACTAAATGTTATTGTGTGTACGTGGGTGTTGTCAGCGTGAGAGAGCCGCGTGGTGCGGCCCCGACGTTGGTCTGATAGACTCTCGTAGATCACGTCTACTGCTTTGGGCGAATCTGAGACTAAGCGTGAGCTTTCTGGTCGCCTCACGCTATGTGAGTAGGAATTTCGAGACAGTCAGTTTGCGAAGGGAATAACGTCGTTTTGCGTTATATTTTGAACATAGACATGATCACAACATTTATAGGGCTAGTCATGAGCTTTGCAATGCACCAAACTGCGCGCGATTCGGCCAAGCGTAGCCCAAGTTATGCTTGCCGAAGCGCAGGTCTAACCCACCACAGAAACGCCTAACGCCTCCATGGCACGCACACGCCGTGGCGCCTTCCTTCACGTGCGAAGCGCCTTTCCCAAGGCGCAGGTCCACTCGCACGTGGTGTAGGGGTCCTCTGCACTGTTTCCACACACGCTGCCCACTTTTGGGTCGAGTTTGGTGATGGGGTGTGACGAGGTTCGAAACCTGTCCGCGGACCTGCAGTCAGAATTTTGACCAAGTCCCTCAGTAACAACCTGCAATACTGGATCCGGTGGATGATCCACCTGATCAGGCGGATCATCCACCGGACGCCTCGGCAGGCCTATCGGAGCATTTTCTCCACATGGTAGTTTTGTTACTCGATCCGGTCAATTATCGACCGGATTTCAAGCCGCAGCCGGCTCCCAGAGCCGCTGCGCACACCCCAACTTTGAAAGGCCATATCTCTCTCGATACTTGTCCGCTTCCGGCAAAACAACTTCCACCGGATTCAGCGACTCATCAAATTTACGGGGCAATCCTTCATTTTAGGATCCGAGCAATTGTCGAGTTGCCAGATCTGCCGGAGCGGAATTTGCACTTTCTGGCGGCTCGTCGGCGCCTCCCGGCGCCGCACTTGGGCATGCGGAGGGGTAATGTTTCAACAGGTGTAAGTGTGTATAAGTGCATGTAAGTGTGTATAAGTGCGTGTAAGTGGGTGTAATTGCATGTAAGTGTGTGTTAATGCGTGTAAGTGCGTGTAAGTCCGTGTAAGTGCATGTAAGGGCATGTAAGTGCGTGTACGTCTGTGCGTGTAACTGCATGCGTGCAAGTACGTGTAAGTGCGTGTAAGTGCGTCTAAGTACGTGTAAGTGCATATAATTGCGTGTAAGTGTGTGTAAGTACGTGTAAGTTTGTGTAAATGCGTGTAAGTGTGTGTAAGTGTATGAAAGTGCATACAAGTGTGGTCACAGTGTGTAACTACGTTTAAGTACATGTAAGTGCATGTAAGTGCGTGTAAGTATGTATAAGTGTGTGTAAGTGTGTGTAAGTGTGTGTAAGTATACATAAGTGTGTGCAAGTATGAGCAAGTGCATGCAAGTGCGTCTAAGTACGTGTAAGTGCGTCTAGGTTTGTGAAAGTTCGTATACGTGCATGTAAGTGCGTATAATTGCATGTCATTGCGTGTAAGTGCGTGTAAATGTGTTTAAGTGCGTGTAAGTGTGTGTAATTGTGTGTTAGTGCATGTAAGTACGTGCGTGTAAGTGCATGTAAGTATGTGTGTATAAGTGTGTGTAAGTGCGTGTAAGTACGTGTAAGCGTGTAAAAGTGCGTGTAAGTGAGTGTAAGTATGTTTAAGTGTGTGTAAGTGTGTGTAAGTGGGTGTATGTGCGTGTAACTATGCGTAACTGCATGTAAGTGCATGTAAGTGCATGTAAGTGTGTGTAAGTGTGTGCAAATGCATGTAAATGTGTGTGCGTGCGTGTAGGTGTGTGTCAGTGCATGTAAGTGCGTGTAAGTACGTGTAAGTGCTTGTAAGAGTGTATATGTCCATGTAAGTGCGTGTAAATACGTGTACGTGGGTGTAAGTGTGTGTAAGTGTGTACAAGTACTTGTAAGTGTGTGTAAGTGTGTGTAAGTGCGTGTAAGTACGTGTAAGTGCTTGTAAGAGTGTATATGTCCATGTAAGTGCGTGTAAATACGTGTACGTGGGTGTAAGTGTGTGTAAGTGTGTACAAGTACTTGTAAGTGGGTGTAAGTGTGTGTAAGTGTGCTTAAGTACGTGCAAGTGTGTGTAAGTATGTGTAAGTACGTGTATGTGCGTGTAAGTGTGTGTAAGTGCAAGTAGGTGTGTATAAGTACGTGAAAGTATGTGTGAGTGCATGTAAGTGCGTATAAGTTTATGTAAGTATGTGTACATGCGTGTAAGTGTGTGTAAGTGCATGTAAGTGTGTGTAAGTACGTGTAAGTACGTGTACGTGCGTGTAAGTATGTGTAGCTGCGTGTTAGTGCCCATAAGTGCATATAAGTGCGTGTTAGTAGGTGTAAGTACGTGTAAGTAGATATAAGTAGGTGTAAGTATGTGTAAGTGTGTTTAAGTGCGTGTAAGTGTGTGTAACTACATGTAAGTGTGTGTAAGTGCGTTTAAGGATGTGTATGTGGGTGTAAGTGCGTGTGAGTGCGTAAAAGTATATATAAGTAGGGATTAGTGCACGTAAATATGCAGAAGCGTGTTTAAGTGCGTTTAAGTATGTGTAAGTTTGTGTAAGTATGTATAAGTACAAGCAAGTGCGTGTATGTATGTGTAACTGCATGTAAGTGCATGTAAGTACGTGTAAGGGGGTGTAAGTACATGCAAGTGTGTGTACATTTACGTATGTGTGTGTAAGTGTGTGTAAGTGCCTGTAAGTGCGTGTATGTGTGTGTAAGTGCGTGTAAGTGCGTGTAAGTTTCCATAAGTGTGCGTAAGTACGTGCAAGTACGTGCAAGTGCGTGTAAGTGTGTGTAAGTGCGTATAAGTGTGTTTAAGTGCATAAAAGTGCATGTCAAAGTGTGTAAGAATATGTAAGTGCGTGTAAGCTTGTTAAAGTTTGTGTAAGTGCGTGTAAGCATGTGTAAGTACATACAAGTGTGTATAAGTGTGTGTTAGTATGTGTAAGTGTGTGTCATTGCGTGTAAGTACGTGTAAGAGTGTGTAAGCGCATGTAAGTAGGTATAACCGCGTGTAAGTACGTGTAAGTGCGTGTACATGTGTGTAAGTGCATGAAAGCATGTGTAAGTGTGTCTAAGTTTCTAAGTACACGTAAGTACGTGTCAGTGCGTGTAAGTGCCTGTAAGTACATGTNGTATAAGTGTGTTTAAGTGCATAAAAGTGCATGTCAAAGTGTGTAAGAACATGTAAGTGCGTGTAAGCTTGTTAAAGTTTGTGTAAGTGCGTGTAAGCATGTGTAAGTACATACAAGTGTGTATAAGTGTGTGTTAGTATGTGTAAGTGTGTGTCATTGCGTGTAAGTACGTGTAAGAGTGTGTAAGCGCATGTAAGTAGGTATAACCGCGTGTAAGTACGTGTAAGTGCGTGTACATGTGTGTAAGTGCATGAAAGCATGTGTAAGTGTGTCTAAGTTTCTAAGTACATGTAAGTACGTGTCAGTGCGTGTAAGTGCCTGTAAGTATATGTAAGTTCATATGAGTGTGTGTAAGTGCATGTAAGTGCTTGAAAGTGCGTTGAAGTACGTATAAGTGCATATAATTGTGGGTAAGTGCGTAGAAGTACGTGTAAGTGCGTGTATGTGCGTGTAAGTGTGTATAAGTGCGTGTAAGTGCTTATATGTGCATGTAAGTACGTGTAAGTGTGTGTAAGTATGTGTAAGTGCCTGTAAGTGCGTGTAAGTGCGTGTAAATGCGTAAAAGTGTGTGTAAGTGCATGTAAGTACGTGTAAGTTTGTGTAAGTGTGTGTAAGTGTGTGTAAGTACATGTAAGTGGGTATAGATGCACATAAGTGTATGTAAGTGCGTGTAAGTGCTAGCAAGTACGTCTAAGTGCATGAAAGTACGCATGAGTGCATATAAGTGTGTATAAGTGCGTGTAAGTCCGTGTATGTACGTGTAAGTGCCTGTAAGTGTGTATAAGTACGTGTAAGTGTGTGTAAGTGCATGTAAGTGCGTATAAATGCGTGTAAGTACTTGTAAGTGCGTGTAAGTGATTGCAAGCATGTGTAAGTGCGTGTAAGTGAGAATAAGTGTGTGTAAGTACGTATATGTCCATGTAAGTGTGTGTAAGGGTGTGTAGTTGTGTATAACTGTGTGTAATTGTGTGTACGTGGGTGTAAGTGTGTGTAAGTGCATGTAAGTGTGTACAAGTGTGTGTAAGTAAGTGTAATTGCAAGTAAGTGTGTATTAATGCGTGTAAGTGCGTGTAAGTCCGTGTACGTGCATGTAAGTGCATATAACAGCGTGTACGTGTGTGGGTGTAAGTGCGTGCGTGTAAGTATGTGTGAGTGCGTGTAAGTGCGTGTAAGTGCGTGTAAGTGCGTATAATTGCGTGTAAGTATGTGTAAGTGCGTGTAAGTTTGTGTAAGTGCGTGTAAGTACGTGTAAGTGTATGAAAGTGCATGTAAGTGTGGTAACTGCGTGTAACTACGTGTTAGTACGTGTCAGTGCATGTAAGTGAATGTAAGTATGTGTAAGTGTGTGTAAATGTGTGTAAGTACGTGTAAGTATGTATAAGTGTGTGCAAGTACGTGCAAGTGCATGCAAGTGCATCTAAGTACGTGTAAGTGCGTCTAAGTTTGTGAAAGTACGTATACGTGCATGTAAGTACGTATAAGTGTGTGTAATTGCGTGTAAGTGCATGTAAGTACGTGCGTGTAAGTGCATGTAAGTACGTGCGTGTAAGTGCGCGTAAGTGCGTGTAAGTACGTTCAAGTGTGTAAAAGTGCGTGTAAGTGAGTGTAAGTATGTTTAAGTGTGTGTAAGTGTGTGTAAGTGGGTGTTTGTGCGTGTAACTATGCGTAACTGCATGTAAGTGCATGTAAGTGCATGTAAGTGTGTGTAAGTTTGTGCAAATGCATGTAAATGTGTGTACGTGCGTGTACGTGTGTGTCAGTGCATGTAAGTGCGTGTTAGTACGTGTAAGTGCTTGTAAGAGTGTATATGTCCATGTAAGTGCGTGTAAATACGTGTACGTGGGTGTAAGTGTGTGTAAGTGTGTACAAGTACTTGTAAGTGGGTGTAAGTGTGTGTAAGTGTGCCTAAGTGCGTGCAAGTGTGTGTAAGTATGTGTAAGTACGTGTATGTGCGTGTAAGTGTGTGTAAGTGCAAGTAGGTGTGTATAAGTACGTGAAAGTACGTGTGAGTGCATGTAAGTGCGTGTAAGTGCAAGTAGGTGTGTATAAGTACGTGAAAGTACGTGTGAGTGCATGTAAGTGCGTATAAGTGTATGTAAGTATGTGTACATGCGTGTAAGTGTGTGTAAGTGCATGTAAGTGTGTGTAAGTACTTGTAAGTACGTGTACGTGCGTGTAAGTATGTGTAGCTGCGTGTTAGTGCCCATAAGTGCATATAAGTGCGTATTAGTAGGTATAAGTACGTGTAAGTAGATATAAGTATGTGTAAGTACGTGTAAGTGTGTTTAAGTGCGTGTAAGTGTGTGTAACTACATGTAAGTGTGTATAAGTGCGTGTCAGGACGTGTATGTGTGTGTAAGTGCGTGTGAGTGCGTAAAAGTATATATAAGTAGGGATTAGTGCCTGTAAATATGCATAAGCGTGTTTGAGTGCGTTTAAGTATGTGTAAGTTTGTGTAAGTATGTATAAGTACAAGCAAGTGCGTGTATGTATGTGTAACTGCCTGTAAGTGCATGTAAGTACGTGTAAGGGGGTGTAAGTAGATGTAAGTGTGTGTAACTACGTATAAGTGTGTGCAAGTACATGCAAGTGTGTGTACATTTACGTATGTGTGTGTAAGTGTGTGTAAGTGCCTGTAAGAGCGTGTAAGTGTGTGTAAGTACGTGTAAGTGCGTGTAAGTTTCCGTAAGTGTGCGTAAGTACGTGCAAGTACGTGCAAGTGCGTGTAAGTGTGTGTAAGTGCGTATAAGTGTGTTTAAGTGCATAAAAGTGCATGTCAAAGTGTGTAAGAACATGTAAGTGCGTGTAAGCTTGTTAAAGTTTGTGTAAGTGCGTGTAAGCATGTGTAAGTACATACAAGTGTGTATAAGTGTGTGTTAGTATGTGTAAGTGTGTGTCATTGCGTGTAAGTATGTGTAAGAGTGTGTAAGCGCATGTAAGTAGGTATAACCGCGTGTAAGTACGTGTACGTGCGTGTACATGTGTGTAAGTGCATGAAAACATGTGTAAGTGTGTCTAAGTTTCTAAGTACACGTAAGTACGTGTCAGTGCGTGTAAGTGCCTGTAAGAACATGTAAGTTCATATGAGTGTGTGTAAGTGCGTGTAAGTGAGTGAAAGTGCGTTTAAGTATGTATAAGTGCATATAATTGTGGGTAAGTGCGTAGAAGTACGTGTAAGTGCGTGTAAGTGCGTGTAAGTGTGTACAAGTGCGTGTAAGTACTTATATGTGCATGTAAGTACGTGTAAGTGTGAATAATTACGTATAAGTATGTGTAAGTGTGTGTAAGTATGTGTATGTTCCTGTAAGTGCGTGTAAGTGCGTGTAAATGCGTAAAAGTGTGTGTAAGTGCATGTAAGTACGTGTAGGTTTGTGTAAGTGTGTGGAAGAACATGTAAGTGGGTATAAGTGCACATAAGTGTATGTAAGTGTGTGTAAGTGGTAGCAAGTACGTTTAAGTGTATGAAAGTACGCATGAGTGCGTATAAGTGTGTATAAGTGTGTGTAAGTGCGTGTATGTACATGTAAGTGCCTGTAAGTGTGTGTAAGTACGTGTAAGTGTGTGTAAGTGCATGTAAGTGCGTATAAATGGGTGTAAGTACTTGTAAGTGCGTGTAAGTGATTGCAAGCACGCGTAAGTGCGTGTAAGTGAGTGTAAGTGTGTGTAAGTACGTATATGTCCATGTAAGTGTGTGTAAGGGTGTATAGTTGTGTATAACTGCGTCTAATTGTGTGTAAGTGGGTGTAAGTGTGTGGAAGTGCATGTAAGTGTGTACAAGTGTGTGTAAGTACGTGTAATTGCAAGTAAGTGTGTATTAATTCGTGTAAGTGCGTGTAAGTCCGTGTAAGTGCATGTAAGTGCATGTAACTGCGTGTACGTCTGTGGGTGTAATTGCGTGCGTGTAAGTACGTGTAAGTGCGTGTAAGTGCGTGTAAGTGCGTGTAAGTGCGTGTAAGTGCGTATAATTGCGTGTATGTGTGTATAAGTGTGTGTAAGTTTGTGTAAGTGTGTGTAAGTGCGTGTAAGTGTATGAAAGTGCATGTAAGTGTGGTAACTGCGTGTAACTACGTGTTAGTACGTGTAAGTGCATGTAAGTGAATGTAAGTATGTGTAAGTGTGTGTAAGTGTGTGTAAGTACGTGTAAGTATGTATAAGTGTGTGCAAGTACGTGCAAGTGCATGCAAGTGCGTCTAAGTACGTGTAAGTGTGTTTAAGTTTGTGAAAGTGCGTATATGTGCATGTAAGTACGTATAAGTGTGTGTAATTGCGTGTAAGTGCGGGTAAATGTGTTTAAGTGCATGTAAGTGCGTGTAATTGCGTGTAAGTGCATGTAATTGCGTGCGTGTAAGTGCGTGTAAGTACGTGCATGTAAGTGCGCGTAAGTGCGTGTAAGTACGTTTAAGTGTATAAAAGTGCGTGTAAGTGCGTGTAAGTACGTTTAACTGTGTGTAAGTGTGTGTAAGTGTATGTAAGAGCGTGTAACTATGCGTAACTGCATGTAAGTGCATGTAAGTGCATGTAAGTGTGTGAAAGTGCGTATAAATGCTTGTAAATATGTGTAAGTGCGTGTACGTGCGTGTCAGTGCATGTAAGTGCGTGTAAGTGCGTGTAAGTGCTTGTAAGAGTGTGTATGTCCATGTAAGTGCGTGTAAGTACGTGTACGTGGGTGTAAGTGCGTGTAAGTGTGTACAAGTACTTGTAAGTGGGTGTAAGTGTGTGTGAGTGCGTCTAAGTGCGTGCGGGTGTGTGTAAGCATGTGTAAGTACATGTAAGTGTGTGTAAGTGTGTGTAAGTGCGTGTATGTACATGTAAGTGCCTGTAAGTGTGTGTAAGTACGTGTAAGTGTGTGTAAGTGCATGTAAGTGTGTGAAAGTGCGTATAAATGCTTGTAAATATGTGTACGTGCGTGTACGTGCGTGTCAGTGCATGTAAGTGCGTGTAAGTGCGTGTAAGTGTGTACAAGTACTTGTAAGTGGGTGTAAGTGTGTGTGAGTGCGTCTAAGTGCGTGCGGGTGTGTGTAAGCATGTGTAAGTACATGTAAGTGTGTGTAAGTGTGTGTAAGTGCGTGTATGTACATGTAAGTGCCTGTAAGTGTGTGTAAGTACGTGTAAGTGTGTGTAAGTGCATGTAAGTGTGTGAAAGTGCGTATAAATGCTTGTAAATATGTGTAAGTGCGTGTACGTGCGTGTCAGTGCATGTAAGTGCGTGTAAGTGCGTGTAAGTGCTTGTAAGAGTGTGTATGTCCATGTAAGTGCGTGTAAGTACGTGTACGTGGGTGTAAGTGCGTGTAAGTGTGTACAAGTACTTGTAAGTGGGTGTAAGTGTGTGTGAGTGCGTCTAAGTGCGTGCGGGTGTGTGTAAGCATGTGTAAGTACATGTAAGTGTGTGTAAGTGTGTGTAAGTACGAGTAGGTACGAAGAAGTACGTGTAAGTACATATAAGTGCATGTAAGTGCGTATAAGTGTATGTAAGTACGTGTACATGGGTGTAAGTGTGTGTAAGTGCATGTAAGTGTGTGAAAGTGCGTGTAAGTACGTGTAAGTGCGTGTAGGTATGTGCAGGTGCGTGTTAGTGCCCATAAGTGCGTATATGTGCATGTAAGTGCGTGTAAGTATGTGCAAGTGCATATAAGTACGTGTAAGTACGTGTAAGTGTGTTCAAGTGCGTGTAAGTGCGTGTAAGTACGTGTATGTGCGTGTAAGTGCGTAAAAGTATGTATAAGTGTGGATACGTTCTTGTAAGTATGCATAAGTGTGCTTAAGTGCGTGTAAGTATGTGTACGTTTGTGTAAGTATGTATAAGTATGAGCAAGTGCGTGTATGTATGTGTAATTGCCTGTAAGTGCATGTACGTACATGTAAGGGGGTGTAAGTGGATGTAAGTGTGTGTAACTAGGTATAAGTGTGTGCAAGTACATGCAAGTTTGTGTACGTGTACGTATGTGCGTGTAAGTGTGTGTAAGTGCGTGTAAGTGGGTGTAAGTGTGTGTAAGTACGTGTAAGTGCGTGTAACTTTGCGTAAGTGTGCGTACGTATGTGCAAGTATGTGCAAGTGCGTGTAAGTGTGTGTAAGTACATATACGTGTGTTTAAGTGCATAAAAGTGCATGTCAAAGTGTGAAAGGACATGTAAGTGCGTGTATGTTTTGTTTAAGTTTGTGTAAGTGTGTGTAAGTATGTGTAAGAACATATAAGTGTATATAAGTGTGTGTAGGTATGTGTAAGTGCGTGTCAGTGCGTGTAAGTACGTGTAAGAGTGTGTAAGCGCATGTAAGTAGGTATAAGTGCGTGTAAGTATGTGTAAGTGCGTGTACATGCATGTAAGTGAATGAAAGTGCGTGTAAGTGTGTCTAAGTATCTAAGTACACGTAAGTACGTGTTAGTGCGTGTAAGTGCGTATAAGTACATGTAAGTACATATGAGTGTGTGTAACTGTGTGTAAGTGCGTGTAAGTGCGTTTAAGTGCGTGTATGTGCATATAAGTGTGGGTAGGTGCGTATAAGTACGTGTAAGTGCATGTATGTGCGTGGAAGTGCGTGTAAGTGCGTATACGTTCGTATAAGTGCATGTAAGTGCGTGTAAAAGTGTGTAAGTGCGTGTAAGTATGTGTAAGTGTGTGTAAGTATGTGTAGTGGCCTGTAAGTGCATGTAAATGCGTATAAGTGTGTGTAAGTGCGTGAAAGTACGTGTAAGTTCGTGTAAGTGCATGTAAGTAGATATAAGTGAGTATAAGTGTATATAAGTGCGTGTAAGTGCGTGTAAGTGCTAGCAAGTATGTGTAAGTCCATGAAAGCACGCATAAGTGCGTATAAGTGCGTAAACGTGCGTGTAAGTGCGTGTATGTGCATGTATGTGCGTGTAAGCTTGCGTAAGTGTGTGTAAGTGCGTGTAGGTTTGTTTAAGTTTGTGTAAGTGCGTGTAAGTGCGTGTAAGTACATGTAAGTGCATGTAAGTGTGTGTAAGTATGTGTAAGTGCGTGTCAGTGCATGTAAGTACTTGTAAGAGTGCGTAAGCGCATGTAAGTAGGTATAAGTGCGTGTAAGTGCGTGTACATGCACATAAGTGCATGAAAGTGCATGTAAGTGTGTCTAATCTTGTAAGTACATGTAAGTACGTGCGTGTAAGTACATGTAAGCACATATAAGTGTGTGTAAGTGCCTGTAAGTATGTGTAAGTGCGTGTAAATGTGTGTAAGTACGTGTAAGTGCATGTAAGTGCGGGTAAGTGTGTATAAGTACGTGTACGTGCATGTAAGTGCGTGTAAGTGTGTGTAAGTGCGTGTAAGTACGTATAAGTACGTGTAAGTGTGTGTAAGTATGTGTAAGTGCATGTAAGTATGTATAAGTGTGTGTAAATATGTGTAAGTGCCTGTAAGTGCGTGTAAGTATGTGTAAATGCGTTTAAGTGTGTGTAAGGGCGTATAAGTACGTGTAAGTTTGTGTAAGTACGTTTAAGTACATGTAAGTGGGTATAAGTGCGTATAAGTGCATGTAAGTGCATTTAAGTGCGTGTAGGTGCTAGCAAGTACGTGTAAGTGCATGTAAGTACGCATAAGTGCGTATAACTGCATATAAGTGCGTGTAAGTGCGTGTAAGTGCGTATAAGTGCGTATAAGTCTGTGTAAGTACGTGTAAGTGTGTGTAAGTGCGTGTAGGTGCGTATAAGTGCGTGTAAGTGTTTGCAAGTGCGTGTAAGTGCGTGTGAATGCGTGTAAGTGCGTGTAAGTACGTTTAAGTGTGTGAAAGCATGTGTAAATTTGTATAAGTGCGTGTTGCTGCGTGTACCTTCTTGTTACTGCATGTAATTGCGTATTATTGCGTGTAAGTGCATGTAAGTACTTGTAAGTGCTTGCAAGTACGTGGAAATGCCTCTAAGTACGTACAAGTACGTATACGTGTGTATAAGTGCGTGTAAGTGCATGTCAGTGCGTGCAACTGTGTGTAAGTGCGTGTAAGTGTGTGTAAGTGCGTATAATTACGTGTAAATGCATGTAAGTACAGGTAAATACGTGTAAGTGCGTGAAATTGATTGTAAGCACGTGCAAGTGCATGTAAGTGAGGGTGTTCACCAAAACCTGAGATTCATGAGTCAGCCTTGCGAGCCGGAGTCCACACCCGGACTCGCGAGTCCGAGTCTAGGGTCCTATACCAAACTCGGAATCGTGAGTCCAACAAGAGCTCTCATGAAATCATAGAGGGATAAAATGGTGTTGTCACAAGGCTATAATCCAAGAAACGTTACTCAACGGACCCATTTCATGCATTTACATGCATTCTTGATGACATTTGGCCACAAACATGTGAAAAGAAGACAAGACCTGGCTGTTTGGTTGTAAGTTCTTCCAAAGACTCGTGATTTTATTCCTTGGACTCGCGAGTCTAAGTTCATCGGACTCGTGAGCTCCCAGACTCGCAAATTTCAGCCCAGACTTGCGAGTCCAAGTCTAGCCCTAGACTCGGAATCGCAAGTCCAAGTCTGGGGTCAGACTCGAGAGTCTAGCTTCGTGTACACCCTTGCGTGTAAGTGTGTGCAAGTGCGTGAAAGTGTATGTAACTACATAAAAGAGTGTGTAAGTGTGTGTAAGTACGTGTAATTGCGTGTAACTGTGTGTAAGTACATGTAAGTGCGTGTAAGTGCGTGGAAGTGCGTGTAAGTACGTGTAAGTGCGTGTAAGTGTGTGTAATTGTGTATAAGCGTGTGTACATGGGTGTAAGCGCCTCTAAGTGCGTGTCGGTGCGTGTAAGTGTGTGTAAATGCGTGTACGTGTGTGCATGTAAGTGCATGCGTGTAAGTGCGTGTAAGTGCATGTAAGTGCGTGAAAGTACGTGTAAGTGCGTACAAGTGGGTGTAAGTGCATGTAAGTGCGTGTAAGTTTGTGTAAATGCGTGTAAGTGGGTGTAAGTGTGTGAACGTACATGTAAGTGTGTGTACCTGTGTGTTTCCGCGTGTAAGCATGTGTACTTGCATGTAAGTATATGTAAGTGCATGTAAGTGCGTGTAAGTGTATGTAATTTTGTGTAAGTGTGTGTAAGTGTGTGTAAGTATGTGTAAGTGTGTGTACGTGCGTGTAAGTGCGTGTAAGTATGTGTAAGTGCGTGTAAGTGTATCTAAGTGCGTGCAAGTACGTGCAAGTGCAAGCAAGTGCGTGTAAGTATGTATAAGTGTGTGTAAGTGCGTGTAAGTGTGTATAAGTGCGTGTAAGTGGGTATAAGTGCGTGTAATTACATGTGCGTGTAAGCATGTGTACTTGCATGTAAGTATATGTAAGTGCATGTAAGTGCGTGTAAGTGTATGTAATTTTGTGTAAGTGTGTGTAAGTGTGTGTAAGTATGTGTAAGTGTGTGTACGTGCGTGTAAGTGCGTGTAAGTATGTGTAAGTGCGTGTAAGTGTATCTAAGTGCGTGCAAGTACGTGCAAGTGCAAGCAAGTGCGTGTAAGTATGTATAAGTGTGTGTAAGTGCGTGTAAGTGTGTATAAGTACGTGTAAGTGAGTATAAGTGCGTGTAATTACATGTAAGTGCATATAAATGTTTGTAAGTGCATGTTTGTGTAAGTGCATGTAAGTGTGTGTAAGCGCCTGTAAGTGCGTGCAAGTGAGTGTAAGTGCATATGTGTAAGTGCGTGTAAGTCCGTGTAAGTGCGTGTAAGTGCGTGGAAGTATGTGTAAGTGTGTGTAAGTACGTGTAAGTGTGTATGAGTACGTTTAAGTGTGTGTAAGTACGCGTAAGTGTGTGTAAGTATGTGTAAGTACGTATAAGTGTGTAGTTCTGTGTAACTGCATGTAAGTGTGTGTTAGTGGGTGTAAGTGCGTGTTAGTGCATGCAAATGCATGTAAATGTGTGTAAGTGTGTGTACATGCGTGTAAGTGTGTCTAAGTGCGTGTAAGTGCGTGTAAGTGCTTTTAAGTGTGTATAAGTACATGTTAGTGCGTGTAAGTACGTGTATGTGTGTGTAAGTGCAAAGAAGTGCGTATAAGCGCATGTAAGTCCGTGTAAGAGCGTTGAAGTGCGTGTAAGTGCGTGTAACTACGTGTAAGTGCGTGTAAGTATGTGTAAGTATGTGTAAGTGTGTGTAAGTGCATATAACTACATGTAAGTGCGTGTAAGTACACGAAGTGCGTACAAGTGTGTAGAAGTACGTGTACTAGGATGTAAGTGTGCGTAAGTGTGTGTAAGTGTGTGTAGGTACGTGTAAGTGCATGTAAGTGCGTTAAAGTATATGTAAGTACGTGTAAGTACCTGTAAGTACGTGTAAATAAGTGTAAGTAGGTGTAAGAACGTGAAAGTGCATATAAGTGCATGCAAGTTCGTGTAATTGCATCTAAGTGCGTATAAGTGTGTAAGTACGTGTAAGTACGTGTAAGTGCATGTAAGTACGTGTAAGTGTGCGTAAGTGCGTGTAAGTGCGTGTAAGTGCGTACAAGTGTGGGTAAGTGCGTGAAAGTATGTGTAAGTGCGTGTAAGTACGTGTAAGTACGTGGAAGTCGTGTAAGTACGTACAAGTACATGTAATTGTGTATAAGTGCATGTAAGTACCTTTAAGTACAAGTAAGTGCGTGTAAGTGTGTGTAACCACGTGTAAGTGTGTGTAAGTACATGTAAGTAGGTGTAAAAACGTGTAAGTAATTGTAAGTGTGTGTAAGTGCTTGTAGGTATGTGTAAGTACACGTAAGTACATGCAACTGTGTGTAATTGCATGTAAGTGCGTGTAAGTGCGTGCATGTGTGTGTATGTGCGTGTAAGTGCGTGTAAGTGCGTGTAAGTGCGTGTATGCGTTTATAAACACGTGTAAGTACTTGAAAGTGCGTGTAAGTGTGTATAAATGCGTGTATCCTTTAAGTGCGTGTAAGTGCGTGTAAGTGCGTGTAAACAGGTGCAAGTACGTGCAAGGGCGTGTAAGTACATTTAAGTGCATGTAAGTGCGTGTAAGTATGTGTAAGTGTATAAAGGTATGTGTAAGTGCGTGTAACTGCGTGTACATGCCTGTAAATGCATGTAAGTGCGTGTATCTGCATGTACTTACGTGTAAGTGCATGTAAGTGCGTGTGTGTAAGTGCATGCATGTAAGTGCATGTAAGTGCGTGGGTGCGTGTAAGTGCGTGTAAGTGCGTGTAAGTGCGTGTAAACAGGTGCAAGTACGTGCAAGGGCGTGTAAGTACATTTAAGTGCATGTAAGTGCGTGTAAGTATGTGTAAGTGTATAAAGGTATGTGTAAGTGCGTGTAACTGCGTGTACATGCCTGTAAATGCATGTAAGTGCGTGTATCTGCATGTACTTACGTGTAAGTGCATGTAAGTGCGTGTGTGTAAGTGCATGCATGTAAGTGCATGTAAGTGCGTGGGTGCGTGTAAGTGCGTGTAAGTGCGTGTAAGTACATGCAAGTGTGTTTAAGTCCATGACAGTGTGTGTAAGTGTGTGTAAGTACGTGTAAGTGCGTGTAACTACCTCTAACTGTGTGTAAGTGCGTGTAAGTACGTGTAAGTGCGTGTAAGTACATGTGAGTACATGTGAATGCGTGTAAGAGTGTGTATGTGTGTGAGTGTGTGTATGTACGAATATGTAAGTGCGTGTAAGTGTTTGTAAGTGCGTGTATGTATGTGTAAGTACGTGTAAGTGCGTGTAAGTGTGTGTAAGAGCGTGTAAGTACGTGTAACTGTGTGTAAGTGTGTGCAAGTGCATGTAAGTACGTGTAAGCGTGTGTAAATGTGAATAGGTGTGTATAAGTATATGTTAGTGCGTGTAAGTGCGTATAAGTGCGTGGAAGTGCATCTAAGTACGTGTAAGTGTGTGTAAGTGTGTGTAAGTGGGTGTAAGTATGTGTAAGCATGTATAAGTGCGTGTAATTGTGTGTAAGTGCATGTAACTATGCGTAACTGCGCAGAAATATGTCTAAGTACATGTAAGTCTGTTTTAGTGCTTGTAAGTCGGTGTAAGTTTGTACAAGTGCGTGTAAAGGAGTGTTATTGTGTGTAAGGGTGTGTAAGTGTGTGAAAGTGCATGTAAGTGTGTGTAACTGCGTGTAACTGCGTCTATGTATGTGTGAATGCATGTAAGTGCATGTAAGTGCGTATAAGTGCATGTAAGTGCATACACGTGCATCTAAGTGTGTCTACGTGTGTGTAAGTGTGCGTACATGTGTGTAAGTAC
>SZWC01011485.1:23975-41395 GCA_023375785.1 Penium margaritaceum | reverse complement strand
AACATGTAGTGGCATGATGTGGCTTCTCTGCAGACTGAACAACCAAAGTATGCATATGTCACTGACCATGACCAAGGAATTTCAATATGGATGGTCAACGTTCACACCCCATAACACCAGTCACAACTGATCAAAGGGGAAAACAATGGTCTGGGAATATCAGTCTTTAACCACTAAGTGCAACAGTGGGTACGGTGTGGCTACCATGCACAATGACCCACCAAACTAGGCATATGTCCTGCCTTTGACCGAGGAAATCCTCTGTGTGTGGTCAATATTGATAACTTATAATACGAGTCTCAAATGGTCAGAGGGGGAAACAATGGTTTAAGAACACCAGGTATCAACTCGTTAGCACAAGGACCTTCAATAAGTAGTGGCACAGTGTGAATACCATGCACAATGACGAACCAAAGTAGGCATATGTCACTGACCATGATCAAAGGATGTCACTATGCGTAATCACGTTGGACAGCTTATAGCACATGTAACAGATGGTCAAAGGGGGAAACAATGGTTAGTGAACATTAGTTATCAATCAGAAAGTACATAGATCTTCAATATGCAATAGCACAGTGTGGCTACCATGCACAGTGACCAACCAAATTATGCATATGTCACTGACCATGACCAAAGAATTTTACTTCATGTGGTCAACGTTGACAACTCCCAACAAGAATCACGGATAGTCAGAGTGGGTAACAATGGTTGGGAACACTAGCTATGAACTAGAAAGCACAAGGAAATTCAATAAGTATTGGCACAATGTGCCTACAATGTACAATGACCAACCAAAGTAGGCATATGTCACAGACCATGACCAAAGAATGTCACTATGTGTAGTCAACTTTGAGAACGCATTACACGAGTCACAAATGGTAAGAGGGGGAAAAAATGATTTGTCAAAACTAGTTATGGTCTAGCAAGTACAAAGACATTCAATATGTAGTGGCAAAGTGTGGTTACCGTGCATAATGACCTACCAAAGGATGCATGTGTTACTGTCTATAACAAAAGAATTCCACTATGTGTGGTCAGCATTGACAACTCATAACCAAGTCAGAAATGTTATGAGGGAGAAAGAATAGTTTGGAAATACTATGTATCAACTAGCTAGTACAAAAATTTTCTATACAAAGTGGCATGGTGTGGATACCGACCAACCAAAGTAGGCATATGTCACTGACCATGACCAAAGAATGTCACTATGTCTGGTAAACTTTGACAACTCATAACACGACTCACAAATGGTCAGACTGGGAAACCATGGTTTGTGAAAACTAGTTATCAACTAGCAAGTATGAATTTCTTCAATGTGTGGTAGCCCTGTGTGTCTACCATGCACAGTGACCAACCACATATGCATATGTCATTGACCATGACCAAAGAATTTCACTATACGTGGTCAACTTTGACAACTCATAACACGAGTCACAAATGGTCAGAGGGGGAAAGAACAAGTTGGGAACACTAGTTATCATTTAGCCAGTACAAAGACCTTCAACAAGTAGTAGCACAGTATGGCTAGAGTGCGCAGTGACAAGCCAAATGCTGCATGTGTCACTGACTATGACGGGAGAAGTCCACTATGTGTGGTCAACGTTGACAGCTTATAATACGAGGCACAAATGGTCAGAGGGGGAAAGAACAAGTTGGGAACACTAGTTATCATTTAGCCAGTACAAAGACCTTCAACAAGTAGTAGCACAGTATGGCTAGAGTGCGCAGTGACAAGCCAAATGCTGCATGTGTCACTGACTATGACGGGAGAAGTCCACTATGTGTGGTCAACGTTGACAGCTTATAATACGAGGCACAAATGGTCAGAGGGGGAAAGAACAAGTTGGGAACACTAGTTATCATTTAGCCAGTACAAAGACCTTCAACAAGTAGTAGCACAGTATGGCTAGAGTGCGCAGTGACAAGCCAAATGCTGCATGTGTCACTGACTATGACGGGAGAAGTCCACTATGTGTGGTCAACATTGAGAACTCATAACACAAGTCACAAATGGTCAGAGGGGGAAAGAACAAGTTGGGAACACTAGTTATCAACTAGCAAGTACAAAGACCTTCAACAAGTAGTAGCACAGTATGGCTAGAGTGCGCAGTGACAAGCCAAATGCTGCATGTGTCACTGACTATGACGGGAGAAGTCCACTATGTGTGGTCAACATTCACAGCTCATAACACGAGTCACAAATGGTCAGAGGGAGAGACCATGGTTTGGGAATCCTATGTGTTGACTAGAAAGGAAAAAGAACTTCAATATGTAGTGTTACGGTGTGGCTACTATGCACACCGAAGAACCAAACTAGGCATATGTCACTCACCATGACCAAAGAATTTCAATATGGGGCAACGTTGACAACACATAACACAAGTCACAAATGGTCATAGGGGGAAGCAATGGTCTGGTAATATCAGTTTTCAACAAGCAGGTACAACGACCTTCGATCAGTAGTAGCACGGTGTGGCTTTGATGTACAATAGCCGACCAGAGTAGGCATATGTACTTCCTTTGACCAAAACATCCGCTGTGTGTGGTCAAAGTTGACAACTCATAACACGAGTCACAAATGGTCTGAGGGGGAAACAATGGCTTAAAAACACCTGGTATCAACTAGCAAACACAAGGACCTTCATCAAGTAGTGGCACGGTGTGGCTACCATGTACAATGACCAACCGAAATAGGCATATGTTACCGACGATGGCCAAAGAATTTCACTATACGTGGTCAACTTTGACAACTCATAACATGAGGCACAAATGGTCTGAAGGGGGAACAATGTTCTGCGAATACTAGTCATGGACTAGCAGGTACAAATGTCTTCAATGTGTAGTAGCACAATGTGGCTACCATGCACAGTGATCAACCAAAGTATGCATATGACACTGACTATTACCAAAGAATATCACTTCATGTGGTCAAGGTTGATAACTCATAACAAGATTCACGGATATTCAAAGGGGGTAACAATGGGTTGGAAACATTAGCTATCAACTAGAATGCACAAATACCTTCAATACGTAGTGACACCGCATAAAAACAATGTACAGTGAAAAACCAAAATAAGCACATGCCACTAACCATGACCAAAACAATGTCACGCTGTGTGCTCAATGATGAAAACTCATAATGCAAGTCACAAATGGTCAGAGGGGAAAACAATGGGTTGGAAACACTTTTCATCAATGAGCAAGTACAAAAAACTCCAACAAGTAGTGGCACGGTGTGGCTAGCATGCATATTGACAAACCAAAGGATGCATACGTCACTGACTTTGACCAAATAATTCCACTATGTGTGGTGAACATTGAGAACTCAGAACACGAGTCAAAAATGGTCAGAGGGAGAAACAATGGTTTCAAAACCCTGCGTATTGACTAGAAAGGACAGAGAACTTCAATTCGTACTGGTACGGCTTGGCTACTATGCACACCGAACAACCAAACTAGCCATATGTCACTAACCATGACCAATGAATTTCAATATGGGTGGTCAACACTCACAACCCATAACATGAGTAACAAATGGTGAGAGGGGCAAACAATGGTCTGGGAATATCAGTTTTCACTGAGCAAATACAACGACCTCAAAAGGCAGTAGCACGGTGTGGCTAAAAAGCACAATGACAGACCAAAGTAGGTATATGTACTGCCTTTGACCAAAGAAATCCGCTATGTGTGGTCAACGTTGACAGCTTATAATACGAGGCACAAATGGTCAGAGGGGGGAAATGGGTTGGGAACACCACGTCTCAACTAGGAAGCACAAGGAGCTCTAAGAAGTAGTGGCAGGGTGTGGCTAACATGTACATTTACCAACAAAAGCAGGCACATGTCACTGATCCTGACCAAATGATTTCACTATGTGTGGTCAACTTTGACAACTCATAACACGAGTCACAAATGGTAGGAGGGGGAAACAATGATGTTTGAATACTAGTTAGCAACTAGCAATTACAAAGACCTTCAATGTATTGTGGCACAGTATGGCTACCATGCACAGTGACCAACCAATGTATGCATATGTCACTGACCATGACCAATGAATTGCACTTCATGTGGTCAACGTCGACAACTCACAACAAGAGTCACATGTAGTTAGAGGGGGTAACAATGGTTTGGGAATAAGAGCTAACAACCAGAAAGCCCAGAGACCCTTAAAACGGAGTGACACAGCATGGCAACCATGTATTGTGACAAACCAAAATGAGCACATGCCACTAACCATGACCAAACAAATTTCACGGTGTCTGGTCAATGTTGAAAACTCATAACACGAGTCACTAAGGGTCAGAGGGGGAAACAATAGTTTGGGAACACTTGTTATCATCTAGCATGAACAAAGACCTTCAAGAAGTAGTGGCGCTATGTGGCTAGCGTGCACCGTGACCAACCAAAGGATACATGCGTCACTAACTATGACCAGAGAAGTCCAATATGTGTGGTCAACATTCACAACTCATAACACAAGTCACAAATGGTCAGAGGGAGAGACGATGGTTTCAGAACACCATGTATTGACTAAAAAAGGACAAAGAACTTTGATACGTAGTGGCACTGTGTGTCTACAGTGTACACCAAACAACCAAACTTGACATATGCCACTGACCATGACCAAAGAGTTTCAATATGGGTGGTCAACGTTCATAGCCCATAACAGAAGTCAAACATATTCAGAGTGGGAAACAATGGCCTTGGAACATCCCTTTTCAACTAACAAGTACAACAACCTTTAATAAGTAGTAGCATAGTGTGGCTACCATGCAAAATGACCGACCAAAGTAAGCATATGTACTGCCTTTGACCAAAGAAATCCGCTGTGTGGTCAACTTTGACAACTCATAATACAAGTCAGAGATGGTCAGAGGGGGAAACAATGGTTTGTGCATACTAGTTATCGACTAGCAAGTACAAAGGCCTTCAATGTGTAGTAGCAGAGTGTGGCTACCATGCACAGTGACCAACCAAAGTATGCATATGTCATTGACCATGACCAGATAACTTCACTTCATATGGTCAACATTGACAACAAGAGTCACAGATAGTCAGAGGGGGTAACAATGGGTTCGGAACACTAGCAATCAACTAGAAAGAACAAAGACATTTGATATGTAGTGACACGGCGTGGCAACCATGTACAATGACAAACCAAAGTAGGCATATTTCACTAACCATAACCAAAAGAAGTTCACACCGTGTGGTCAATGTTGAAAATTCACAGCACGATTCACAAATGGTCAGTGGGGGAAACAATGGGTTGGGAAAACTAGTTATCAACCAACGAGTACAAAGAACTTCAACAAGAAGTGGCGCTATGTGGCTAGCGTGCACACTGACCGACCAAATGATGGGTACGTCACTCACTATGACCAAATGAGTCCACCATGTGTGGTCAACATTGACAACTCATAACACGAGTCACAAATGGTCAGATGCAGAAACAGTGGTTTGGGAAGCCTATGTATTGAATAGGAAGGACAAAGAACTTCAATACGTAGTGGCACGATGTGGCTACTATGCACACTGAACGACCAAACTAGGCATGTCACTGACCATGACCAAATAATTTCAATGTGGGTGGTCAACGTTCACAATTCATAACACGAGTCACAAATGGTGAGAGGGGGGAAACAATGGTCTGTGGGAACGTGAGGGGTGTCTGGGTTGCTTGTGGGGCAGGTCTGTTGGGTGTTGGTGGGCGGTTGCGAGGTTCGCAGGTGTGCATGTCGCGGGGGAAGATGGGGTGCAATCTCCTCCAGTGTCCATCCGCGGATGGTGGGGTTGTATCGTCGAGCAAGCTGCAGTCCAGACATGGGGAAAGCTGGTAGGGTGTCCGCGAGGGCGACCTCTGCAGTAGGGTCGAGTTCATTCAGGAGTTGCAAGGCAACCTCCTGTTCTTCCTCATCAAATTCTCGTGCCACTCCCTCCCATTGCGCGTCTGTGTCTGGTGGCGGTGCCAGTGTCTCAGGGATATGCTACGGAGCCTCCGGAGGTGCCTGGTCAGGTTCTGGCCAGTCATGGCGCGGAAGTCGGCTCAGAGCATCCGCGTTGCGGTTGGCGACTGCAGGCTGGTACTTGATCTTCATGTTGTAGCCCTGCAGAAGGAGTGCCCACTTGGCTAGGATGCCCTCATGGTTCTGGGTGGTGAGGAGCCATTGGAGAGTCTGATGGTCCGTGAAGACCGTGAATGGTTTGCCATTCTTGATGTAGTCGTGGAAGTGCTGGAGTGCCCAAAGGACAGCCAGGCACTCGCCTTTCACCGGCGGGTACTTCCGCTCTCCTTCGGTGAGGGCACGACTGGCGTACGCAATCACCTTCTGGATTGGTTCCTGCACTGTCTGGGATAGGATGGCGCCCAACCCGTCCCACAACCAAACAATGTAATGGAGAATGGGAGGTGGAAGTTGGGGAATTCGAGCATGGGTGCGGTGACTAGGCGGTGCTTGATTTCCGTCCAGGCGTCCACGCATTCGGATGTCCTGTCAAACGGCACATCCTGGTGCGTCAACTCCTGGAGTGGCGTCATGATGCGTGCGTGGTCGCAGACAAATTTTCGGTAGAAGGAGACAAAACCCAAGAAGATTTTGACTTGTCTCGCGGAAGTGGGCTGACGCCACTCTTGCACTGCCGCAATCTTCTCAGGATCAGTCTTGATGCCATCCACACTCATCACGAAGCCAAGGAAGTCCATTTCCGCAGCTCCAATGGAGCACTTGGCTGCCTTGAGCTTGAGGTTGGCCTTCCGGAGGGCAGCAAAGATTGCGCCGAGGAAGGAGAACAGCTCTTCGAAGGTGTGAGCTGCAACCATGATGTCGTCAATGTAGCAGCCGACATTGGGGATGCCGCGGAGGGTGGAGTCCATAACCCGCTGAAATGTCGCGCTGGCATTGCATAGTCCAAAGGGCATGCGCGTGAATGCATATAGACCTTCTGCCGTCACGAATGCTGTCTTTGCAATGGAGTCCGGGTGCATGGGAACGGCATGGAAGGCAGCCTTGACGTCAAGCTTTGCAAACCATCCGCGACCCTGTTGCTGCTCGTGTATATCGACGATCAATGGCATGGGATATGTGTCCTCCTCGATCACTCGGTTGAGGTCGTGGAAATCGACGCATAATCGTTTGGACCCGTCCAGCTTCCCCACGATGACGAAGTTGGCACGCCAGGGGCTGATAATAGGGACGATCACCCCTTGCGCCTTGAGTTCTACGAGCCCCTCTGTAATGATCTTCTCTTGCTCAGGGAGGATGCGCCGCACCTTCTGTTTTTTGGGCGCAGAATCCCCCATGGTGATGACGTGGAACGCTTCCACGACCCCCAGGTCAAGTGCAGATCCAGCAAAGATGTCTGCAAATGCATCTAGTAAGTCGCATAAGTCTTGCTTTTGTGTGGCGGACAGTTGTGAATGGAGCATGTGATCCCATCGCGGAGGTGGTGGTGGCGCCGTGTCGCGGAGTGAGTAGAACTCCTCTTCCTCCTCAAGTAGAGGGCCAGTTCCAAAGACTCGCGGTCCCCTATTCCACAGTCCCAGGAGGTTGGTCTGTACTCCACACTCGGTGGGCTGATCCGCGAGTTCCTACCAGTCGCCGGCTGAGATCTGTTCTGCGCCAAGCACATCCGTTGGGAGGGGTTGTGACCTGTCCGCATGGGCCTAGGAGTCCTCTGTTGCAGCATCCAGGAGAGAAAATGATTCGCCGCCGGTGACCTGTATCGCCGCCCTGTCACCAATGGTGATGGGGCAGTACGCTTCTTCACTAGACGTGGAGCAGAGCTGCATGATTCCCTGTGAGAAGAGAAGGCTGGCTTGCCGCGGTATCAGGTACTCCATGCCCAGCAGCACGTCATATGTCCGGACCCGCGTAACATGGACATTCACTGGCTCATGAAGGGACCCCACCTGCATGGGGAGGCCGTGAACTTCCCCGTCTCCATAGTCCATTCCGCCCGCCGAGTTGGTAAAAAGGCGGCGCGTGGGGAGGATGCGGTCTGCCCATCCGACCACGAGGAGGACGCGGAACGCCACAGTGGTGTGAGTGGCCCCTGTGTCGATGATGGCCAGGAACTTCCTTCCACATATCCAAACCACACAGCAGGCGACCTCGTAGTGGTTGTCGTCCTGTCGCGGTGGTTCCAAGGGCTGTGGTACCCATCCCCAGTCTTCTTCCGCGAGACTCAATGCCAATGAAGTCTCGGGCATCGCACGGCGGGTGTTCTGTGTGCCGAGTGTAGGCGCGGTACAGTTGAGGGAGAAGCCCATAGCTCGGAGGCGTTGATTGGCCCTGGCGAACTCCTCCTTCAGTCGCGGTGCAATCTCGGGATGAATGCAGAGGAACTCAAAGAAGTTTACTTCTACGACAGGGGTGGTAAAGAGGCGTTGGACGGGGTCAGTGCTTATTGCCGCGACTACTGGAGCTATACTGTGCATTTGCGAAGATGGGGCCGGTTGCTTTTCCATCTGGAGTGGTGGTTTTGCCTGTCGTTGTTTCTCCGGTACAACACTGCGATTGAAAACTGCTTCCAGGAATCGCTCCTCCGCGGCCTCTGCTTTGCGCCTCACGTCCTACTGTACCCTGGCCGCCACCTGTAGGTCCCATCCGCGCAGGCCGAGTTCTTGGGCTCGTGCGCTGAGAGTCATTTCTTCAATAGTGGAAGGCACCTCTGTGGTCTCGTCTTTCGCCATTGGTAGCCCCAATTTGACGTTTCGGGCTCCGCTCGCAGGGTTCGCGGATGCCTGAGGGTTGGGCACGATGCCTTGTCCGCCTGGGNACCGCTGCCACTGCTGCGCCATGGGGTCCTGCTATACGGGGTCGGTGCGCGGAGCACCCTGTCGTTTGCGCGGGCAATCTCAAGCGATATGTTCCAAACTCTGGGAGGTGTAACACGCCTTTGGCTTGGGTTGAGAGGCCTGTGCAGCAGGTGCTGGAGTGTGCGAGTCTCCGCCTTGATGCTGCCGTGTAAGTCGCTGCCGCATAGAAATGGCGGTGGCGTCCTGTTTCGCATCCTGCAGGGACTGGCAGCATTTGGGGATCATTAGACTACTGATCTCATCGGGGAGTGCGCGGATGAGATTTTGTAGTAAGACCCACAGCGGCAGTCCTTCCCCTTGAGGGTTCCTTGCGACCGATGCCCAAGTGAGGACCTGATCCAGAAACCTGCGAATGTCGACATCCTTGCGCATGACCTCCTTCTCAATTTTCCGCAGCGCTTCTCCATTTGTCAGGTGTTTGAAGCATTTGATAAGGGCATTGCCAAAGTCCTCGAAAGATGGAAAAGGTACGCGCGCGTTGTACCAGTCAGCCGCAACCCCTTGGAGGTGAAGTTCCGCAGTGGCAAGGCACAGGTCGGGCGGGATTCGGCCAATGCTGGCATAGAGGGTAACTTGTTTGAGCCATACCCAGGGGTCTTCCTCCGAAGCACCCTTGAAGGAGTCTAGCCGAGGAAGGTTGGCGGGTTCGGAGCAAATGTATTGTAGCTGCAGAACGGTGCTGCGGTTCGTCGTCAATGCGGTTTCAGCATGTGATGGAGGGAAGGCCGTAGGTGCGGCCGCGGAGTACCCACTCGGAAGGACTGGCGTCTGGGGCTGCCACGCGGGCATCGGAAGATTTGCTTGTGTGGGTGGGGGAGGCACATTCCAAGAAGATGAAGCTGGTGTAGAAGCTGTGTAGGGTGTGGAGAAAAATGCTGTCCCAGGTAGCAGAACCTGAGTCCCATGTGCCGGTAGCGCCGTTGTCTGAGGCACCCAGTACGACTGAGTAGCTGGGATCGCGGCCGCGGGGTGGAGAGGAACGGCTGGTCCAGTCTTGGCTGCGGGGTGCGGATTCCCTTGCAACAGCTGCGAGTGCGGGTGCAAATGGCTCTGTGCAGTTGGTTGCATCATTGGCAGCGGTGCCTAGAAGACCGTTCCTGCCGGCATGGTTCCGACCATCAGCTGGTTGGGAGGCTGCTGATAGGCCGTCATGGATGGATGCGGCGCCATGTTGGACAGAGGCATCTGCGGCATCATCCCCATCGGCGTTGGACCCACATGCTGTTGTTGCTCGGTCGTTCACAAGGGTGGCGTGGTCGCGGAAGGCTGTGTCGGGGGCGTCGGTTGCGCTCCTCCTCCCAACGGTTGCTGCTGATGAATTGATGGTTGGGTCCCAGTTGGTAGGGGCTGGACCGCGTTCACCGGGTGGGTGATCCCCCTCCGAGCTTGGACACCTGCGGCTGATGCATGATTGTAGTGGGTTGTATCATCATCCTTGCCTGCACCATGGGCTGCTGTGGTGGATACGCTGGTTGTTGTGGTCCTGTCACAGGCAGATGCGGCATGGCTACCACCTGCATAGTTCCCAACATCACTCGCTGCTGCAGCGGTGCGCTTGGTGCAGGTGGGTGGATGGGAGTCCCTCCTGGCAGGGTACCCAGACTCGGCTGCGATATCTGCTGCTGTGTTGGGCCGTTCGCGGAGGACTGTGGTGTCGTCCCAGCCTGTCCTCCCTCCATGTGCTGTTGTAGCAGATGTCTTGGTGGCTGGACCACTCCAGTTGCCTGGGAGTGCGTTGCTGCTCATGTGGCTGCCGTCTGTATGATTCGCAGAGTCTGATTTACGGGAAGTTGGTTCACCGGTGGCTGTGCGACGCCTCATGCCTGCACGGACATCGGCACTCCCAGCTGCGTGCTCCCCGGGGGATGCGCCGGTGTGGCCATGGTCGTAGGGGATTCCGCGGTCGGGCCCCCCAAGATTGCTCCGGCCATCGACTGCGGCGGGTGCATGGTGTGTGACATCCCAGGAGTGGGGGCTACGATTTCCATTGGTTGCGGGTGCGTTGATGCCTGCTGCCCGTCCGAGGCTGGTGCCTTGGGGATCCCTGAATCCCTGGGGCTCAGCGGTAAGGGTTGCGGGTGTATTGCCGGGATTGCGGGCTGCAACTCCGTCCCGCCAGCAACCTGCTACTGCTGCCCGCCCCGACGCCGATACACCAATCCGTGATAGGCCTCAAGTTCTCCACCACCGGAGGGCATTTCCAGCAAAGGTGGTGCATCGGAGAACCACTGTGCCCCAAGCAACGTATTCCATTGTTCCTCCTGTCCCTGCTGATGCTGTATCGATCCATGGCTGTCGGAGCTGTGGATGGTCTCCACCTCCACGTGTTCACCCAGCGCATCCATGATGCGGCGCCAATGAAGCTGCTCCAACCACCCAGTCACCCGTCGGTGTTGGGCGAGGGGATCGGGGCCTAGGGAAGAGCTAACTGGCGTACGGGATGCCACCGGTGAGGACTCCCTACTTCTCGCGTAGGTTGCGGCCCGTCGTGGCAGGAAGCACCACGCTGATGGCTGCTGCTGCCGTTGCCTGGTGTACTGATGCACAAAACTGGCCACCGACATCAATGACTGACCTGAAAGGTATGTGCAGTTCTGCTGGCAAAGAGCAAAGAACTGTCCACGCTCACCGCACCATGACACTGATACCCCCAAATTTGCCACGTAATGCTCTCTTTCCGCACTCTCTGGTTCCACGCTGGGTCTGCTCCTCGTCTCTACCACTCCGCGGTTCCGCGATGTACCGGCTCCGTGGTCCTCCGGTGCCCCTCATGGTCTTCTGCGGATGCCTCCCACCCTCGGGACTCCGCACGTGGGTAGTGCTCCGCGGCTCACTCCTTGCCGGCACGAGAGTCTGCCGCCTCGTGGCCTCTGACTCCTTTGCCCGCGGAACCCCGTTCCGTGGCCGTGCGCAAGGTCGTGATGTCGCCGGCAGCACCCTTCACCCTGCTTGCGCTCATTGGTGGTGATGGTTCCTAGCGGAATCCTTGTTGGACCTAAGACCAGAGACGGAGCAATCAGTAGGACAGGCATACACTCAGAAGAGGAGATCTCGTCCTCCGCGGAATGCCCCCGCAGAGAGCACACTTCCTGTTCCTTGGACGGGGGACGGATTTCAGATAGGAAGCAAGACTGGAGGTAAGAACTTGACTGACAAGTGCACGGATCAGGAATGCATGAGGTAGTAGGCTGGCTTTGAATGTGTCAGGACTTGAGTCCTTTAACTGGAGATCACACTTGCATTGAGTCAGATGGCACAAGATTAGATTAAGGTCAGATCACATCACACTGGTTCCTCCGCTACACAGTCACATTATAACCTCCCAACCTAGCTCTCAAAGTCTCCTACACTCTTTATTCTACTTCGGACTCCACGCGGTGCGTCACGCGCACCAAGGGTCTCGTCCCCAATTACACAGCAGATGACTTCTTCTGCATTTCTATGTCCTACTTCTACTTCTTCCCTTCATTCCGCGGCTTGGGTGCGCGCAGTCATGAGTTCTTCCTTGAATCTTTGTCTTCGCGCGGTGCGTCCTCCCGGCCCTCCTCCTTGATCACCGCTGCCAACCCTGGGCTCTCATTGGCCAAGCTCCTGCCGCCCTCTTCCTGACATCCGGTTCTGCCGGCGGATGTCTTGCACGTCCGACGCTCCTGCTACACTCCAACCTCCCCGCGGCTCGGTACGTGTTCCCTTTCCACCCCTGATTCTCATCCCTGCCTAGCCCGCCCTTTCTCGCCTCCTCCGCGACAATCGCTTCTATTAGCTGTAGAGAAGCCGCCGTTGATTACTTGTTCCCTGGCGGCAGCTTTTCTTGCCTTTTCTCCTCCACCGCCACTGGATTCCGCGCCACCCCACGCTCTACCACAACCCCATTGCGGGAGCCAGCATCTTTGCGCGTTCTCCGGTGCTCCGCAGCCTGCCCCTCACCCTCCTCCGTGGATTTGTGGCCGCGGCCACCTCTTTCCGCGGACTTGTAGGTCGCGGCAACTTCCTTCCGAGGATCCACCTTTCTCCCAGCGGAGATGCGGTGGATCTCCGCCTGACATGCATGCGTCGTTGACTATTACCAAATAAGTCCACTATGTGTGGTCATCATTGACAACTCATAACATGAGTCACAAATGGTCAGAGGGGAAAACTATGGCCTGCAAATGTTTGTTTTCAACTAGCAAGTACAACGACCTTCAATAAGTAGTAGCACGGTGTAGCTACCATGCACAATGACCAACCAAAGTACGCATATGTCACTGACAATGACGGAATTTTTTCACTTTCTGTAAACAACTTTGACAACTCATAACATGAGTCACAAATGGTCAGAGGGGAAAACTATGGCCTGCAAATGTTTGTTTTCAACTAGCAAGTACAACGACCTTCAATAAGTAGTAGCACGGTGTAGCTACCATGCACAATGACCAACCAAAGTACGCATATGTCACTGACAATGACGGAATTTTTTCACTTTCTGTAAACAACTTTGACAACTCATAACATGAGTCACAAATGGTCAGAGGGGAAAACTATGGCCTGCAAATGTTTGTTTTCAACTAGCAAGTACAACGACCTTCAATAAGTAGTAGCACGGTGTAGCTACCATGCACAATGACCAACCAAAGTACGCATATGTCACTGACAATGACGGAATTTTTTCACTTTCTGTAAACAACTTTGACAACTCATAACATGAGTCACAAATGGTCAGAGGGGAAAACTATGGCCTGCAAATGTTTGTTTTCAACTAGCAAGTACAACGACCTTCAATAAGTAGTAGCACGGTGTAGCTACCATGCACAATGACCAACCAAAGTACGCATATGTACTGGCTTTGACCAAAGAAATGCGATGTGTGTGGAAAACATTGACAACTCATGACATGAGTCACAAATGGTAAGAGGGAGAAACAATAGTTTGGGAACACCAGGTATCAACTAGCAAACAGAAGGACCTTCAAAAAGCAGTGGCACAGAGTGGCTACCATGTACAATGACCAACCAAAGTAGGCACATGTCACTAACCAAGACCAAACAATTTCACTTTGTGTGGTCAACTTTGACAACTCATAACATGAGTCACAAATGGTCATAGGGGGAAACAATGATTTGTGAATAGTAGTTTCAGACTACTAAGTACAGAAACATTTAATATGTAGTAGCACAGCGTGGCTACCATACACAGTGACCAACCAAAGTATACATATGTCACTGACCGTGACCAAAGAGATTCAGTTCATGTGGTCAACTTTGACAACTCACAACAAGAGTCACACATAGTCAGAGGGGGTAGCAATGGTTTGGGAACACTAGGTATGAACTACAAAGCACAAAGACCTTCAATACGTAGTGACACGGTGTGAAAACCATGTACATTGACAAACCAAAACAAGCCTATGCCACTAACCATGACCAAAAGAATCTCACTGCGTATGGTCAACGTTGAAAACTCATAACACGAGTTACAAATGGTCAAAGGGGGTAACAATGGGTTGGGAACACTAGTTATCAGCTAGCAAATACAAAGACCTTCAACAAGTAGTGGCACGGTGTGGCTAGCGTACATAGTGACCAACCAAAGGATGCATGCGTCACAGACTATGACCAAAGAAGTCCACTATGTGTGGTCAAATTTCACAACTCATAGCACGAGTCAAGAATGGTCAGAGGGATAGACAATGGTTTGGGAACCCTATGTATCGACTAGAAAGGACAAAGAACTTCAGTATGTATTGGTGCGGTGTGGTTTCTATGCACACCAAACAACCAAACTAGGCACATGTCACTGACCATGACAATAGAATTTCAATATGGGTGGTCAACGTTCACAACCCATAACACCAGCCACAAATGGTCAGAGGGGGAAACAATGGTGTGGGAATATCAGTTTTCAACTAGCAAGTACAATGACATTCAAGAACTCGTAGCACGGTGTGGCTTCCATGTACAATGACCGACAAAGGAAGTTATATGTACTGCCATTGACCAAATAAATCCGCTGTGTGTGGTCAACATTCACAACTCATAGTAGGAGTCACAAATGCTCATAGGGGAAACAACAGTTTGGGAACACCAGGTATCAACTAGCAAGCACACGGACCTTCCATAAGTAATGGTTCGGTGTGGGTACCATTTACAATGACAAGCAAAAGTACGCATATGTCACTGACAATGACGGAATTTTTTCACTTTGTGTAAACAACTTTGACAACTCATAGCATGGTTCACAAATGGTAAGAGGGGGAAAAAGTCATTTGGGAATACTAGTTATAGACTAGCAAGTACAAAGCTCTTCAATATGAAGTGGCATAGCGTGGCTACCAATGGTTTTGCAATACTAGCAGTTAATTAGAAAGCACAAATACCTTCAATAAGTAGTGACAAAGCGTGGCAACCATGTACAGTGACAACCCAAGATAAGCATATGCCACAATGACCAAAAGAATTTCATTGGGTGCAGTCAACGTTGAAAACTCATAGCACAAGTCACGGATTGTTAAATGAGGAAACAATGGATTGGGACCACTAGTTATCAACTAGCAATTACAAAGACCTTCAACAAATAGTCGCACGGTGTGGCCAGCATGCACAGTGACCAACCAAAGGATGCACACGTCACTGACTATGACCAAAGAAGTCCACTATCTTGGGTTAACATTCACAACTCATAACACGAGTCACAAATGGTCACAGGGAGAGACAATCGTTTGGAAACCCTGCATATTGACTAGAAAGGACAAAAAGCTTCAATACGTTGTGGCACGGTGTGGCTAACATGCACATCCACCAACCAAAATAGGCATATGTCACTGACCATGACCAACGATTTTCAATATATATGGTCAATGTTCACAAGCGATAACACGAGTCACAAATGGTCAGAGGGGGAAACAATGGTCTGTGAATATTAGTTTCCAGCTAGCAAGTACAACAACCTTCAATAAGTAGTAGCATGGTGTGGCTACCATGCACAATGAACGACTAAAGTAGGCATCTGTACTGCCTTTGACCAAATAAACCCGCTGTGTGTGTTCAACGTCGACAACTCATAATACAAGTCACAAATGGTCAGAGAGGGAAATAATGGTTTGGGAACACCAGGTATCAACTAGCAAGCACAAGGACCTTCAATAAGTAGCGGCACAGTGTGGCTACCATGTACAATGACCAACATAAGTACGCATTTTTCACTGACCATGACCAAAGAATTTCACTAAGTGTGGTCCACTTTGACAGCTCATGACACGAGTCACAAATGGTCAGAGGGGGGAAACAATGGGTTTAGAATACTAGGTATTGGTTAGCAAGTACAAAGACCTTCAATATGTAGTGGCACTGTGTGGCTACCATGCACAGTGACCAACCAAAGTATGCATATGTCACGGACCATGACCAAAGAATTTCACTTCATGTGGTAAACGTTGACAACGCACAACAAGAGTCACATATAGTCAGAGAGGGTAGCAATGATCTCGGATCACTAGCTATTAACTAGAAAGCACAAAGACCTTCAATACATAGTGACACAGCGTGGCAACCATGTACAGTGATAAACCAGAATAAGCATATGCCACTAGTCATGATAAAAAGAGTTTCACAGTGTGTGGTCGACGTCGAAAACTCATAACACATGTCACAAATGGTCAGAGGGGGAAACAATGGATTGGGAACACTAGTTATCAACTAGCAAGTACAAAGACCTTCAACAAGTAGTGGCACAGTGTGGCCAGCGTGCAGAGTGACCAAGCAAAGGATGCATGCGTCACTGACTATGAGCAAAGAAGTCCGGTATGTGTGGTCAACATTCACAACCCATAACACGAGTCACAAATGTTCAGAGGGATAAACAATGGTTTGGGAACCCTTTGTATTGACTAGAAAGGACAAAGAACTTCAATACGCAGTGGCATGGTGTGTATATCATGCACACCAAACAAACAAGCTAGGCATATGTCACTGACCATGACCAAAGAATCCCAATACCGGTGGTCAACGTTCACAACCCATAACACCAGTCACCAATGGTCAAACGGGGAAACAATGGTTTGGGAACACCGGGTATCAACTAGCAAGCACAAGGACATTCAATAAGTAGTGGCACGGTGTGGCTACCATGTACAATGACCAACCAAAGTAGGCATATGTCACTGACTATAACCAAAGACTGTCACTATGTGTGGTCTGTTTTACAGCTAATAACAGAAGTCAAACTGGTCAGAAGGTAGAAAAATTGGGTTGTGAATACTAGTTATTAACTAGCAAGTACAAAGAAATTCAAATTGTAGTGGCACAGTGTGGCTACCATGCACAATTACCAAACAAAGCATGCATGTGTCACTGACTCTGACGAACGAATTCCACTATGTGTAGTCAACATTGACAACTCATAACACGAGTCACAAATGTTCAGAGGGGGAAACAATACTTTGGGGATACTACATATCAACTAGCTACTAAAAACATCTGCTATAGGTAGTGGCACGGTGTGGATACCATGCACGATGACCAATCAAAGTACGCATGTGTCAATGACCATGGCAAAAGAATGTCACTTTGTGTGGTAAACTTTGACAACTCATAACACGAGTCACATATGGTCAGAATGGAAAACAATG
>SZWC01011485.1:8674-20345 GCA_023375785.1 Penium margaritaceum | reverse complement strand
ACTGGTCGGAATGGAGACATGATGTTTTGTGAATACTAGTTTTTTGACTAGCAAGTACAAAGACATTCCATCTGTAGTGGCACATTGTGGCTACCATGCACAATTACCAACCAACGCATGCATGTGTTACTGGCTATGACAAACAAATTCCACTATGTGTAGTCAACATTGACAACTCATAACACGAGTGGCCAATGTTCAGAGGGGGGAACAATAGTTTCGAAGTACTCCATATCAACTAGCTATTACAAATGTATGCTATAGGTAGTGGCACGGTTTGGATACCATGAACAACGACCAACCAAAGTACGCATATGTCACTGACCATGACCAAAGAATGTCACTATGTTTGGTGAAATATGAAAACTCATAACACGAGTCACAAATGGTCAGAGCGGGAATCAATGGTTTGTGAATACTAGTTATCAACTAGCAAGTACAAAGACCTTCAATGTGTAGTATCACAGTGTGGCTACCATGTACAGTTACCAACCAAAGTATGCATATGTCACTAACCATGACCAAAGAATTTCACTTCATGTGGTGAACGTTGACAATTCACAATACGAGTCAGAGTCAGTCAGAGGGGGTAACAATGGTTTGGGAACACTAGCTATCAAGTAGAAAGCACAAAGATATTGAATGCGTAGGTAGTGACACAGCGTGGCAACCATGTACAGTGACAAACCAAAATGAGCATATGCCACTAACCATGACAAAAAAAAACTCACAGTGTGTGGTCAACGTAGAAAACGCATAACACGAGTGACCACTAGTTAGATGAGGAAAGAATGGGATTGGAACACTAGTTTTAAACTAGCAAGTACAAAGCCCTTCAACAAGTAGTGGCACGGTGCGGCTAGCGTGCATAGTGACCAACCAGAGGGTGCATACGTCACTGACTATGACCAAAGAAGTCCACTATGAGTGGCTAACATTTACAACTCAAATCACGAGTCACAAATGGTCAGAGGGAGATACAATGGTTTGAGGATCCTATGTATCAACTATAAAGGACAAAGAACTTCAATACATAGTGGTACGGTGTGACTACCATGCACACAAAACAACCAAACTAGGCATATGTCAATGAGCATGACCAAAGATTTTCATTATGGGTGGTCAACGTTCACAACCCATGACACGAGTCACAAATGGTCCNAAACTAGTTTTTGACTAGCAAGTACAACTACCTTCAATATGTATTAGCACAGTGTGGCTACCATGCACAGTGACCAGCCAAAGTATGCATATGTCACCGACCATGACCAGAGAATTTAACTTCACCTCGTCAACGTTAAGAAATAACATCAGGAGTCACAAATAGTCAGAGGGGGGGGGGGGTCACAATGGTTTGGAAACACTAGCTCTCAACTAGAAATCATAATGACCTTCAATTCGTAGTGACATTGCATGGCAACCATGTACAGTGACAATCCAAAATAAACATGTGCCACTAACCATGCCCAAAAGAATTTCACAGTGTGTTGTCAATGTTGAAAACTCATAACACGAGTCACAAATGGTCAGATGGGGAAACAATGGGTTGGGATCAATAGTTATCAACTAGCAAGTACAGAGACATTGAACAAGTAGTGGCACGGTGTGGCTAGCGTGCACAGTGACCAACAAAACGGATGCATGCGTCACTGACTATGACCAAAGAAGCCCATGATGTGTGGTCAACATTCACAACTCATAACACGAGTCACAAATGGTCAGAGGGAGAGACAATGGTTTGGGAACCCTATGTATCAAATAGTCAGGACAAAGAACTTCAATGTGTAGTGGCACGGTGTGGCTACTATGCACACCNAAGAAGTCCACTATGAGTGGCTAACATTTACAACTCAAATCACGAGTCACAAATGGTCAGAGGGAGATACAATGGTTTGAGGATCCTATGTATCAACTATAAAGGACAAAGAACTTCAATACATAGTGGTACGGTGTGACTACCATGCACACAAAACAACCAAACTAGGCATATGTCAATGAGCATGACCAAAGATTTTCATTATGGGTGGTCAACGTTCACAACCCATGACACGAGTCACAAATGGTCCGAGGGGGAAACAATGGTATGGGAGTATCAGTTTTCAACTAGCAAGTACAACAACCTCCAATAAGTAGTAGCACGATGTGCCTACCATGCACAATGACCAACCAAAGTAGGCATATGTTCTGTCTTTGACCAAAGAAATCNACTAGCAAGTACAGAGACATTGAACAAGTAGTGGCACGGTGTGGCTAGCGTGCACAGTGACCAACAAAACGGATGCATGCGTCACTGACTATGACCAAAGAAGCCCATGATGTGTGGTCAACATTCACAACTCATAACACGAGTCACAAATGGTCAGAGGGAGAGACAATGGTTTGGGAACCCTATGTATCAAATAGTCAGGACAAAGAACTTCAATGTGTAGTGGCACGGTGTGGCTACTATGCACACCAAACAAACAAACCTTCGCATATGTTACTGACCATGACCAAATGATTTCAATATGGGTGGTCAACGTTCACAGCCCATAACACGAGTCACAAATGTTCAGAGGGCAAATCAATGACTTGGGAACACCAGGAATCAACTAGGAAGCACAGGGACCTTCAAAACGTAGTGGCACGGTGTGGCTACCATGTACAATGACCAACCAATGTAGGCATATGTCACTGACGATGAACAAAGAATCTCACTATGTGTGGTCTGTTTGACAATGAATAACACAAGTCAAACTGGTCGGAATGGAGACATGATGTTTTGTGAATACTAGTTTTTTGACTAGCAAGTACAAAGACATTCCATCTGTAGTGGCACATTGTGGCTACCATGCACAATTACCAACCAACGCATGCATGTGTTACTGGCTATGACAAACAAATTCCACTATGTGTAGTCAACATTGACAACTCATAACACGAGTGGCCAACGTTCAGAGGGGCGAACAATAGTTTCGAAGTACTTCATATCAACTAGCTATTACAAATGTATGCTATAGGTAGTGGCACGGTTTGGATACCATGAACAACGACCAACCAAAGTACGCATATGTCACTGACCATGACCAAAGAATGTCACTATGTTTGGTGAAATATGAAAACTCATAACACGAGTCACAAATGGTCAGAGCGGGAATCAATGGTTTGTGAATACTAGTTATCAACTAGCAAGTACAAAGACCTTCAATGTGTAGTATCACAGTGTGGCTACCATGTACAGTTACCAACCAAAGTATGCATATGTCACTAACCATGACCAAAGAATTTCACTTCATGTGGTGAACGTTGACAATTCACAATACGAGTCAGAGTCAGTCAGAGGGGGTAACAATGGTTTGGGAACACTAGCTATCAAGTAGAAAGCACAAAGATATTGAATGCGTAGGTAGTGACACANAAGAAGTCCACTATGAGTGGCTAACATTTACAACTCAAATCACGAGTCACAAATGGTCAGAGGGAGATACAATGGTTTGAGGATCCTATGTATCAACTATAAAGGACAAAGAACTTCAATACATAGTGGTACGGTGTGACTACCATGCACACAAAACAACCAAACTAGGCATATGTCAATGAGCATGACCAAAGATTTTCATTATGGGTGGTCAACGTTCACAACCCATGACACGAGTCACAAATGGTCCGAGGGGGAAACAATGGTATGGGAGTATCAGTTTTCAACTAGCAAGTACAACAACCTCCAATAAGTAGTAGCACGATGTGCCTACCATGCACAATGACCAACCAAAGTAGGCATATGTTCTGTCTTTGACCAAAGAAATCTGCTGTGTACGGTCAACATTGACAGCTCATAACATAGGTCACAGATGGTCAGAGGGGGAAACAATGGTTTGGGAACACCATGTACCAACTAGCAAGGACAAGGTGATGTCCCCAATTTTGCCGTGCCCTTGATTCTCTTTGCGCGGACCTTGTTCCGCACCGAGTGCGGATCGTGTACTTTCACCACATATCCATAGAAACACATACAATGGTTCTAAGCTGCTTGATAGTTCCGCGGACTGCAGATTAAAACCTCTACGCATAAACCTCACCGTTGAGTGACGCTCTGTGGTCCCTTTGTCGCCACACGTGAGCGCGCCACCTCGTGGCATCCAACTCCTTTCCGCGGAATCCTCGTTGCGCGGACGTGCGCAAACAGCGGCACCACCGGCAGCTCAACGCACCCGGGGTGCTGGCTCTTTACGCGCTTACTCCCATAAACTGCGGACCAGACACCACGAGCAATGGGAGGCAATGGGGCGGTGGACCAAGAGCACAGATAAGAGCGAGTAAATGTCCTTTTTCAGCTGGGCAGGTTACATGGAATGCGGACTGTTGCTCGAGGAAGCAAGCAAGACTGAGCCACCCCTGTGCTATTGCCACCTAGGTCTTTATCTATCTGGGACTCCGCACGGTGTCTCCCCGCTGTCGGTCTCATGTCTATCCTCTTATTCCCACTTGGACTCAACGCGGTGCGACTACGCACCGCGGGTCTTGTCCTCAAACTCACACCACACATCCTCTCTTGATCATCTTCTTCATCCGCGGCTTGTGCACGCGGTCTTCGTGTCTTTCCTTGAATATTAATCTTCCGCGGTGCGTCTCCGGTGATTCCTCCGTGATTGATGCGACCGGTTTTCATGATGATTGTCTGTTTCTCTCCTGACCGCCTGCTTGTCCGCTGACCTGCATTCCCCTCTCTCAGTGACTGCGTGTTTCCCCGCGGCTTGTTCCTTGTTCCTTTCTCACCGCGGATCTCTTCGCCGTTGCTTCCCGCCTTCTCTCTAGCACCACGGGGTTCCGCGCCATTCCTGCGCTCAACCGCTTCCGCCGGAGCGAGCGTTCCGTGCGCGGTTCTCCTCTTGCCTAAGTTCTAATGCCGCAGATTGGTCCCCTTCACGCAGCAACGGCAAGAACATGCATGACACTGATGTTTCCATCCCCCCCTTTTCTGAATGACTCTGTCCCAGAGTGTTAGTGTGTCAGGCGCTTGAAATTTCTGCGCGGCCGGGGATGGTCTTGCTCCTGGCAGGGTCGGCAGAACTTCTCCATTCCTCCCCCTTTTTGCTATAACCTTGGCGCACATTTGTCGTGGATGAAGTGTCTGCATCCATCACAACGCACCTCCCTAGTGGGCGCGTTCACTTGCTTTTTGCATGAGGAACAATGGGGTGCTCGCTCATGCTTTTTGCAGCCGGAGCACATATAGATATTTTCACCATCCTCACTTTGTCCCACTTCCCTGACGCACGTGCTGCATGCCCCATTCCATGAGTTTGGAGCGGAACGCCCTTGCAAATTCAGTGTTGTTGTCACAGTGCACCACGCGGCACGCTCCAAATTGGTATAAAATCTCTTCCTGGATGAAACGAGCTTGTCGGGGACGGCAAGGACCCAGACATACTTGGTAAAGTGGTCCACCACCGCTATCCGATATCACTGATCCTGGGCGTGACAGGGGCAAGGCCCGTGGCAGTCGATGATGATGCGGTCCAATGGCTCCCTGACGGGAGAGGGTAGAAAAAGGGGCATATATTGCGGCATCACCATCCGATTCCGTTCACAGGGGGCGCAATGTTGCACCACCTCCCGGACCAGTGCCGCGAGTTCTGGCACGTGCAATAGCTGGGACAGGCGTGCTTTGAGTGCTTGCACACCAGTGTGGTGGTGACAATGATACGCTTTAATCACTACCTTCTACAATGTGGGCGGAGGCACCCACGGCTCCTCCAGCGAGATCCGCCATAGTCGTCCGCCCTCCCAGGCGCATTTCTCATAGAGGCAGGCAAGGTCATCCTTCTTCCTTTGGTCAAACACCACCTACTCCTTTTTTCCCAGTTCCTCATACACCTTTTGTGCTTCCTCCTTCTGCTGCTGCTTGGTGGTGGCACGGAGCAGGATGTGCGCCATGTGCCAAATGCGCCAATCTTACGTCTCCATTGATCCTTGTGACCCGGGCCTCTCCCCCGACTTCTTTTTTGCCTCTTTCTCCTTTGCTGACAGCCCTCGTGCCCGTCTACCATCTTGTTCTGCCTTCATCACCTAGAACCACGTGACATTCTCCTCGTCGTAGATGCGAGGTTCCTGGTCCCAGCTGTTAGGTGCGGGGAAAAGGCGGAGGGCGCCCACCGCACGCAGCTCACCTTCGTCCCACCGGTCCCGCAGCCTTACCTCCAGGGGTCCGTTGTGCCGCATGCTCCGCCCGTCGCAAACCTCGGTTATCTCCGCCTCTGGTCGCCGTGGTACAACGGCCTTAGGTAGTCGTAGCAAGCCTGGTTGCTTTGCGATGGGCTGGTCCTCATCTTCTATTGGTGACTCGCTGAGCTCCAAAATCACCACTGCCCCAGCCTCCTTTCTGGCTATTGCACCCACACCGCAGGCGCCGGGGCTTATACTGCGGGTAGCTGTGGTGCCGGTGTCCCCAAGGATGGGCCAAAGTTGGACCGAGACCATGTCAACTAGGATAGGTACGCTGCAGAACATAGTCAGAAGCAGCTCCATTGCTTGGGCGACGTCCTGTTGTGCCTGCGCCAGTTTTATAGGGTCGATGCTAGGAAGAGTGCCCTGCGGCTGTTGGCGCGTTAGGGTGTACACCAGGTAAGATTCCCGGATCCTAGATTGGATTCGGATTCACAAATCCAAATCCAGGTTTGACGTTGATTCACAAATCCGAATCTGGATTCGCGAATCCGTAAGATTCACGAATCTTTTCCGAATCCTATGTGTGATGGCAAGTAAAAATCCTATGATCTGCCACATAAATCCGTGTTTTCCACGTTGAAATGATAGGGAAAGGATCTCCGAATCCCAAATCAAATCCTCATGAAGGATTTAGATCCCTGAATCCAAATCTTTATCCGGATTCATGAATCGTATTCACGAATCCTAGGATTTGGTGTGCATCCTTATTGGCGCGGCTTGCTGCGTTTAGCTGGGGGCTCGATGGCAAGGCTGCCTTCAATCGCCTGCTTTCCTTTATCTTGCTGAAGGGATGTCAGCATGGTCACGGTGGAGGGTGCTGGTCCTCCGGCGGTCAGCCTCTTGAGTGGAGTGGCCATGCGAGTAGCCCCCGTGGCATGGGATGGGGCGGGCTGCTTGCCGGCAGCTGCCGATGCTGCGACTCTTCTGGCTACCTCCTGGAGCTTGGCTTGCTTTTTCCATGAGGTTGCAGATAGAACCGGGCGTGGCTCATCCCTTTGCTCCCCCTTCCTGGCTGTTTCCACTCCCGTCCTGATGCGAGCGTGCCTCCGCATCTCTTCCGCTCCTTGCTCTGCTACCAGCTCCACTGTCGCTTGTCCTGCCGCATTTTGTTCAACCGTTGCAGCCACTTCCTTCTCCGCTGCCTTCTCCTCTGTTGCCCCCGCGGTCACCCCTGTCGCTGCTGTTTGTCCCTCCGCCATCGTCTCTATCTCCACTTTTGCTTCAATGGTAGTGGCCAATCCCTCTGCTCTGGTGACTGCTGCCGCCTTCGCTTCCGATGTTGTCCATCTGGCAGCTTCCTCACGCTTTTTTGCTTCCTCTTGCTTTGCCGTTGCCTCATGTTTCAGAAACTCATGCGTGATAACCACCATTTGTGTTTCTTCCTTAAGCTCTTCCATCACATGTTCCACAATTGCTTCAGCCTGCTCCCGTCATTCCTCATCTGCCTACTGCCACACTGTCTGCAGCTTACTCCGCGTTCGAGAGAGCTTGAGAGTGTCTTGTAAGTAATCCTGAGCCTCTTCCGCCTCCGTGAGGATGCAGTTCTTCTCCTCGCGGCACACGTGGATAGCCTCCCTGGCCCAATGCCGCAGGGCCTCCTCATTTAATGGCTTATACACCACTTGCAGGGCCTTGCCCAATTCCTCCACAACCGAGGTCGCAATCCTCTGCCGGATTTCGCCTTCCCGGGTCAAGCGCCAACACTTTTTTATGGCCGCATACCAGCCATCATTCCGTCTTTCCGCTTCTGAGAGGCAGGCCAGATCTTGGGCCGCGTGCCGCGTTCCCCATTTATCGCTGGCTGCTTGTAGCAAGTAGCCCCACCTCCATGCTTTTGCTCCAACCTTCCTGCACGGTGCGTCTGCAATTCCTGCTAGCATCTGGTAGGCATGGTAGATAGTGAGGGCCCGGGCTTGCTCTTGGAGCAGGTGCACATAGCGCTGTGTGGGATCCTTGTGTTGGATGTGGCGGACCTGGAGCCACCATTCACAAGTAACGTTTACCGCGTGATCTGGTTGCTCTGTGTCGAGAAACTCTGCCACACTTGCCATATCATGGATTCGTTGAGAATTGAGGACGTCGTTGAGTGCCAAAATGAGGCGCTCCACGCATGCCATCTCCAGCAGTTTGTCCTCTCGTTCCTGCTGTCCAATGAGCAGGGCAGCTTTTGCCACGCCTTTTGATGCCACTTGCCGGTTCTTTTCAAAGAGGGAGCGCACCACCTCCGCGCGGATTGCCTCCGGGAGTTCTTCATGCAGGTGCGTGATGACGCTGCTGATTTTATCCAGCAGACAATTGGTTATGGGCTGGTCACCACTGTCACCTGAGCTTTCTTCCGCCAAGTTGGTACGTGCACCCTCCATGATTGTCCCGGCGCTGACCACGGGTTGCGATATTCCGCGCGCTGGTTGGCCGCGTGGGGTCCGTGGAGGGGAGGAGTGCGCAGTCGGCGCGGAAGGACCAGGCGGTGGATGTGCGCCCAATGATGGAGTCGTTGCCGCTGGGGAGGCTATAGGGCCGGATGGAGGGAGTGCGGCTGACAACACCACGGGTGCAGCTACCTCTATTGCTAGTACAACTACCGCTGCTCGGGATGCGGGGGAGCCGGATGGTTGGTGAACACTAGGCGGGGTTGTCGCTGCCAATGATGGTGTGGAGCGTCCTGCAGATGTAGCCTGCCATGTGGTCAGTCGCCAAAGTAGACGTCTCGTGGGACCCCCACTTCCCCTCTTCAAAGGCGCGGACTTCGCGCTCAAGGGGCAAGCAATTGCGGATGCGGTGTTGCACAGCACTCCCAAGCTGCTTGTGACACGGCGGGTAAACTGATTGCCGGCGCCGAGCGAGGCAGAAACCAAGGTAGTTGAGATTGAGAGCGGACGAGGTGAAGTAAAAAGTGGAGTGAACAAACGAATGCTGGAGACCAAAGTGGGACTGAGAATGCAAGCGCCGAGTAATGTATCCGCCTGGCGCGGCACAAACCAGTCTGCCAGCAAGAGTATGTAATAGGTTCGGACGTTGCAAACGTGGACCGTGTGCGGTGCATGAACGTTGGCAACCTGCATGAGGAGGTCCGGGATTTGGCCAGTGGGTGCATCGATGGCACCAGTGGAGATGGAGAAGCGGAGGCGGTAGGTTTGAGAAGATGATAAAGGTTAAGGACGTCTACCATCCACAGCGCGATGGTGGTATGTGTGGCACTGGTGTCCACGATGGCCACGAACTTACGACCGCAGACCCAGACATGGCAACAGGCCATGTGGATGGTAGTGGGCGGCGGTGGTGCGGGGGTAAGCGGGGCCGAGGTCCACATGCATGACGTGCGGCGAGCATCTTCCCTGATGCGGGAGTGTGTGGTGGTGATGGCGTGGGCCACCATGCGGATGCCCGTGCCGTGGTTTAGGGTGCAGGAGAGGTGAATACCGATAGGAGAGAGGGAAGGATTGAAGGAGGAGAAAAGGGTCTGGAGATGATTCGCAGCAGTGGGAGAGTGAAGAAGGAAATCCACCAGTGGTAAGGGGTGACGTGGCTCGAGGAGAGGAGAGGGAGAGGCGGTGGGAGACAACGGTGGAGGAGACGGGACGACCGGCACAGCGGGAGTGCAGCGAGTCTGTGGCATGGAGGAGCGAGGGGGAAGATGGGCCGCGACTTCATCCAACGTCCATCCGCGGATCGTAGGGTTGAAGCGACAGGCAAGCTTAGGGCTAGAGATAGTGGCGGGGAGAGCCGGAAGGGTTTTTGCGGAGCCCATGCACACGTCGGGCTTTAGCTCTGACAGGAGTTGGTGAAAAACCGCAGATTCCTCGTTTGTGAATTTGCGGGCGACACCCTCCCACTAGAGCTCGATGTTTACCGGGAGAGGAGCTGCTTCAGGAGGGGAGTTTGCGGGGCTATTTTGCGGTTCCGCGCGATGTGGCGAGTCTGTGCGAGGAAGGCCGCTGAGAGCAGCAGCGTTGCCATCGGCGAGTTTGGGTTGGTACTTGGTTTCCATATTGTAGCACTGCAGAAGGAGAGCCCACTTGGCCAAGGTCCCCTAGTGATTCTGGGTTGTGAGAAGCCATTGCAGTGCCTGATGGTCAGCAAGGACGGTGAAGGGCTTGCCGTTCTTGATGTAATCGCGGAAGTGTTGACGGGCCCACAGCACAGCCAGGTACTCGCCCTTAACTGGTGGGTAGTTCCGCTCATTGTCAGTGAGCGTGCAACTGGCATACGCAGTCACTCGTTGGACGGGTTCCTGGAACGACAGCGACAGCACGGCGCCAAGGCCTTCCCGCGACCAGTTGGAGGTGATGGAGAAGGGGAGGTTGAAATCAGGGAACTCAAGCATGGGAGCGGTGACAAGTCGATGTTTGATTTCCGCCCAAGCAGCGGCGCACTCCGTTGTCCACTCGAAGGGGATGTCCTGACAAGTCAGGTGCTGCAGTGGGCGGATGATGCGTGCGTGATCGTGGAAGAATTTGCGGTAGAACGAGATGAAGCCAAGAAATATATTGAACCGCCCCGCAATGGTGGGTTGGCGCCAATCCTGGATGGCCGCGATCTTCTCAGGGTCCGTTTTGATGCATTCGGCACTCATGACGAAATCCAAAAACTCCATCTCTGCGGCGCCAATGGAGCACTTAGCGGCTTTTAGCTTGGGGTTAGCTACGCGGAGGGCAGCAAAGTCAGCGGTGAGGGAGGAGAAGAGTTCCTCAAAGTTGTGGGCTGCGACCATGATGTCGTCGATACAATAGCTCACGTTGGGAATGCAGCGGAGGGTGGAGTCCATGACTCGCTGGAAAGTCGCGCTGGCATAGCGGAGGCCAAAAGGCATGCAGGTGTAGGCATAGAGGTCCTCTGGGGTGCCAAAGGCGTTCTTGGCCATGGAGTCCTTGTGCATAGGGATAGCATGGAAAGCTGCTTTGACATCCAGTCTTGCAAACCATCCGCGGCCCTGTTGGCTCTCGTGAATGTCGACGATCAGTGGGATCAGATAAGAGTCTTCCTTTGTTACTCGGTTGAGATTGTAAAAGTCAACACAGAACCGCGTAGACCCATCCGGTTTGCCGACAATGAACAAGCTAGCTTGCCAGGGGCTCACGATATGAACGACGACTCCTTGTGCTTTTAGTTCCGCGAGTCCCTTGTTGATGATTTGTTCTTGGTCAGGGAGGATCCGGTGGACTTTTTGCTTCATGGCAGCAGCTGTACCAGTGTTGATGACATGGACGGCATTGACCGCCCCAATGTTTGTTGCGAAACTGGCAAAGATGTCCGCAAAGGAGTGAAGAAGGTCGCGGAATTCCTATTTTGCGCTCGTGAGAGGTGAGGGTGCAAGATGCGATCCCAGCGGAGAGGCAGAGGGGGGGGGGGATGGATCGCGGATGGGGTAGAATTTCTCATCATCGTCCGAGGGGAAGCCCTGACCAAATGCCCGTTTGCTTCGCTGCCACAACCCAAGGAGGTTTGCCCGTATTCCTGGTTCCGA
>SZWC01011484.1:69775-87158 GCA_023375785.1 Penium margaritaceum | reverse complement strand
GGGCGCCATCATTAGCCAAAAGGCGTTTAGGACGCTCAAGCGACCAGAAACGCCTTTTGCAAAACGACTTCAACGCGTTGTCTGGACCCACCCCGCCCAGAGAGACAAAAACCATACTGTCCGCCACGGCCTCAGGAGTCGGAATTTTGAAACTGCACGTAGACAGTCACTGATTTTTGCAAGAACGAAAAGAAAGAGACCCACCCATGGACCATGCCACGTCACCGTGAACACGCGGCAAGACTCTGTGCAGCACACGTCCGTCCGTCACTCGCAGTCTGCGGAGTCACGACGGAGTAACCGCACTACCGCAAACGATGACGCGACCACAAGGGGACACAAACCGTGTGAGATTTACTCGCTTCAAGATCGTACAAAATGATTAATTTGTGCACACATCATGTTAGCCTTTCTGCAAATTCGCGATATCATGGGTAGTGTAGGCAAACCAGTCTTTGCCTACGAGAAAAAGAATTATCCGTTAACAACGCTTTCGGACAGTAATCTCCCAGACGGTCATCTCCCGCGTGACCATTCTGAACATTGAATAACTACCGGCGGCGGTTTACGATTTTGAAATGCATAACATAAAGATTTCCGATTTTATGTCACAATGAAGCACGGATTTTTTAATAATTACAATATGCCAAAAGTGGCATATAAGATGTCACTGAAAACCCCTCGCACTAGAGGCTTTTCATGAAATCTTATTGTTGTAGTTATTCATTCATTGCAGTCAAAATTTCCATTTGCTTTTTATATAGAGGTGAGTATGGGAGTTGATATTCGCTAACTCTCTTCGCAGTTTTGATGCTATTCGTCAGTTGAACCATGAAACTTCAATGTGCATAAAGTAACAACACTTTTGTTCTGTGTGCAACATGATGAGGACGTCTTCCTTTAAAAATCTAAGGCAGCTTTTGTATAGAACAATACAGAGAAACGTCTGGATAGACAAAGAAAGAAATCATCAAGTTAAGCAAATAGACAAAGTATATGTGTTGAAGTGTCTTAAAGGGGCATATGGAGATCTACATCGTGCACGTGTGGCTTCTGGTGATCAATTTTGGGAATTCTTGGCTTCTTGTGATCTAACTTTGGATTTCGTCGTAGATAGTTTTCTAGAATCCAATCATGTGGGAGATAGCTTACAAAAGTGAAAGAAGCATGGGAAATAGTAACTTTGCCGCAACAAGAATCATTGTTGTGTTAGAAAGCCCACTCTATGTACTGTGCCTATGGTTCAGATTTCTAAGGAGTGGGCATTTGATAGAAACATAACGACCTTTAAACACATTTGTTTAGACGCATCACACAACTCCAATCCATCGTGCCAAACGGTCGCATGCCAGAAGAAGTATGAGATCCATGGTTGTCACCTATAACAAAAGGTTTTGTCTAGGAGGCAATAAAGACGACTATGAAGCATAAGTCTTGACCTAGTTAACCAAAGAAAAAATTTGATCAAACATGGTCTAACTTCTACTAGATGCAGCAACACACAGGCCATGCAAATGCCACAAGAATCCCAAAATGAACATGCAAAAGATGATGGCTGGAAAGGCCAAAATTAGGAAAAACAAAGCTTGAAACAATAAAACACATGTGGCTATGCACACCAAAACAAACTCCAAGGGGAAGTGTATTCCCATAGTGGCAAAAGGTCAAAATGTATGTGGCTCAACTTCTATTCAAAGTGCAAAAAAACCCTTTGGCTCAACAAGGGGCCACAAACAAAAACTTCATTTCCTCGGGGAGACTAAATAAGAATCCTATGCATTACCACCAAAACAAAATCCTCAATGTCATCTCACTCTTCATTCAAAGAGTGTCTAAGTTGAACATCAAGGTACATCGTGATGTGAAATTTTTCAAACAAAACCCCACTCCAAGGAAAAATCATCCAAAAACATTACCTAAAGAAATTTTAACACAAAAAGCCCTTGTAAAATATACTTTCATTTGTGAAATACAACCATTCATTTTTTTCGCCAAGTGGGAGACATGGATTCCTCTGAGAATACCTTGTGTACGATGGGTATTTTAATTCTACTATACCCTACTAGCTCATGATTTTCATGTAAGATGTATGTTTGTAGATGGCACTCTCAAATAATGAAACATTCAATTAGTACTATCTTTTCATAAAAAATGACAGTTCAATGGTAAGTGTGAAACCAATAAAACCTCATTAACCTAAGAGTAATGTGGCGCAATTATACAACCTAAGATGATCATCTTTGTTCATCCTTGTCATTCTTCGTAAATGGACTAAATGACAATGGAATCATCCAAAACTTTTCTATTCGGACTTGTATCATCCTTGTTCAAAAGGATGGCAAATGAAATAGTTCAAGTGGCAGTTGAATAAAGACATTGCTTTGAAACTTTTCATAACTTTTTGCTATTTTGTAATCAACCATTCAATGATAACTCAAAGTCTCATACATTTTTGCATGTAAAATGAACATTGTAATCCAATAATGATTTCTTTCTAAGTTTTGCATGCTACAAATATGTCATTGGACTACGATTCAATGATCAATGACACAATGGAGCCAACCGTTTGATAAGTGTTATCCAATACAATCAAAAACCTTATTCCATAGCAAGGTAATTGATTTTTACTTGTGCTATACAATTTGGGTGAGCTTTTGTGTGTGTGTGTGTGAGAGAGAGAGAGAAAGAGAGAGAGGGAGAGAGAGAGAGAGAGAGAGGAGAGAGAGAGAGTGTGTGTGTTTGTGTGTGTGTGTGTGTGTGTGTGTGTGTGTGTGTGTGTGTGTGTGTGTGTGTGTGTTTTAATCATTAGAGAAATGCCCATAAATCAATGTCTCAAGCAACATGAAAACAATACTGACAAGCTCAAATGGTCCAAACCAAACGAGCAATACATCATCAAAACACATCGGACTAACCTAGATTGAGAAAAAAAATCCAAGACACTCACACTTGCTTTACACACGGGATGTACAACATGCATCCATGTTGTATCAATAGAAACATGCTTTCAAGTAAGAATTATCAATGTTAATACATCTTAATACAATTACTAGTCAAAATTCTGTATGATGACCTTCTTTTGGTCAAAGGAAATCTTCTTCTTCCTTCATCCCTTCCATTTTTGCACAAGTCTAAAGTCATTTTCAAAGAATTAAATAATGGGCGATGGACCTTTTGTAAGATTCAGAATGAGCCTATCTCATTAAAACTCTTATACGACATTCATGTTTCAAACTTTATACGTATTTTTTAGGAATATTTTCAAATTTATAATCAATAGAAAACTTAAATTTTCACTCTCACATTTCCTAATTTTAATGGCCTTTGAATATTCATATGCAAAACTTGGGATGGGTAAACCTCCAATATGTACTTCCTTGTCGTTTGAAGTCCCCTTTGACTATGGACACAAAGAATATAACAATTCCCTTAAAAAGAACAAAGCATTGGTTACCATCCTTACACTTTTCCTCTTCGAAACTTGCATGTTCAACCACGTTGTGACCTTCTACTTAGTAAGTGTTTTTAACATAGAAGTGCCTCTTAAAATTCAAAGGAAGCACATAACTTCAAGATAAAAATTCAACTGACATAAGCATCCATTAACCTTTAACTCTTTCTACCTGGTTTACAAGCACTAAAGTGGTTGTACTACTCATCAAGTAGTCATCAAAGTACTCAGGTAGTATTGAAAACACCAAGGCACCTCAAGGAATGGTAAACCTTAGGTGGTAAAATAGATTGTCAATCTTTCTAGTTTAGAAAATCACTCAATTAAGTCTTATATGCCTTCATTACAATCAACTTTAGTATACATGGAAGTTACAACTTCTTTTCTTACCCCGTGAAGGCCCTAATCTATGCCATCATGATTACTTTCTTAAGGAAGCGAACCATAAAAAATTATGCACCTCTTTTGGAGTACACCAATGAGTAATCAAGCCATCTAGTGAACTTTACTCCCTCATAATTCATCTCTAGGCATATAGGGAATGTTTCAAACTGCTCTAAAATCTCACTCTTCAATACATCCTTGTAGGTGGCCCAAGCTCCAAGTCACTCATCACTGTAGTAACTAAAACATTCCAAGAATAGCAAAGATTCGATGAATATTTTCGCAAATCTTTACATAAAACTCCACATTCCTTGTTACACATTCAAAGAATCTTCAACGGTATACCCACATCCATGTTTTCTGATTATGTGTGAAGTTTCTAAGAACCCAAGGTAGAATAATCGCTAAAAGGAAAAGAATGACATTGTCTTTTGTCTTACAAATAAATATGGCCTTGCCTCTATTTTTGTAAGAGCAATGTCAAAACAGTCGTGAAAGAAAGTAGTAATACAAAGGAACATAGTACCTATGCCACATGAAACTTAGTTGTTTGACCACTTTCATGAGGTAAGTATTGAAGTTATTGTAAGTTTTTGTAAGATCCCATTTCTACCATTCTATTCCACATGGCACACCCAAATCATCATGGCATGAGTTATAAACAAATGCCATAGGTTTTCTGTCTTCAGTTTAGACAAGCACAAAGGCCATGGAATCAGATATAGAAACATGGTATTAGCATGAGTCTAATAGAAATTCAAGCCCATAAACAAAGATAATCTGAAATGAAACATCATCCTTGGGAATACATTCTAAAGATTAGCAATAAATGATAGCATTTGTATCACTTTATTTTTTGTGAAATTTACCTGGACGTTGTCCACTAAAACCTTTCTCTTCATGATTTTTATTAGGATTCATTCAGTTCAAGAGGATATGTTATGAATTGTAATTCTTTCAAAGAACCCTAGATACTTCTAGTTTATGATGCATCCACTTTTTGGTCTATTTTATTCTGCTTGCATTAATCATGTGCTCCTAAAAGCGTCATTCATTTGAATTCACTATCATATGATATCTTTGCGTGGTATCCAAGACAGGTTATGGCTACCATTTCCTTCAAGGCGTTTCCGCTCAACCCCTTGTAACGTCCTTCAGTTTGTTAGGGAATAAAACATCCAAGTATTTTAAAGGAGCAATTTTTTTTAGACTTGTGTAATTCCATGTAAGAACTTCCCATAGAATGCACTTTTAAATACATAAGGCTCTCCCACAAGCCTCTCTTATATAGCATTGTGATACACTTTGGTGAAGGAAGAGGATGGATCCAAATATGGGGACCTCCCTCCAAAAATCGACAACTTAACTTCAAGAGTTTGGCTAGGAGGATATCTTGTAGAAAGAAGAAGGATTTACTTACGTTCATTTACATTATCATAAGCTATCACTTTTTAGCATCCGAGATCTTTCACATCATCTACTTGAACAGCTAAAAGACTATACACAAATAGTTAAGTCAACTTTGACTGCACCACAATGTGACCCGAAGTGAAACCCACCTTCTCCCGCACAAACAACCTAATCCAATGGGACCTCTATGGCGAAGTGTTTCAAGAGAACAAAGGGTTCACAAACTTGTATAATGACACATCCACTCCTCCCTCCACATACTCTAGGTAAGTTAAGAATTCTTCCCAAGCTACACCCTTGTTTATTACACCCAAAGACACTTTTGACAACGAAAGGGGGGATTGAGATTTAAGGACCCCCCCTCCCCCAAAAATGGATGAGCGTATAGGATGTGTGTAATGGAGATTTTATCTCCTACAAACAGAAAAAGGAGACCTTTGACAATGTACACTCATTCCTCCTAAGTCAAATAGTCCAAGCATGCATCGTCTCTCACATTCTATACGTAATCAGTTACAATGTTATACATAAAGAATACATTACATTTTAGATGTGCCATGATGAAACCATAATTACAGCCCAGCTCCCCCAGAAAACCCCCCACTAAAATGTTTTTTTGAGCTTTGCTTGTGAATGTATTGAGGGAAAACAATTGTTTCACTTGAAGGTCTACAACTCTTATCTAACATACCGGTTCAAAGAAGAAGGCTTGCCATATAACACTCTCAAATTCACTGCCCTTATGAACATTCAATGGTCACAAGAGGAGGGGACTAAACTTCAAGGACCCCTCTCCTAAACTGGCCAAGTGTGATCCAAAATTGCGAAAACCAGTGTATTTGATAAAATAAAAGAAGCATAGTTGTGTAAATCTACATACATAAATTGAAGATTGTAAAGTTCAAGAACTTAAATTCTCTTACTGTTGTAGTAACCGACTAGAAAGTTACACATATACAATATGGTATCCTTGAACCCCTCAATAAACAGGCCTCAAGTGCCGCCTAGAAATCTGCATGATTTCGGGTACAAAGAAAGTAGAACATGGAATTTATAAAACAAACAAGGTTTCTTCAACTTCTGTATAAGCATGTCCACAATTCTCTTCTAATGTAATCATTCCACGAGGAATACTCCACCAAATGTAAACTTGAATACACCAACGTCATAGAGCTTTGATGTAGAGAGTAGAGGTAGTCTGAACACGTAGTGATGTTCATGGCATAAGCAATGATAAGCACAAAGAATGCAAAGCATTGACCAACCCAAATGCTTTTTGAATTTTTCCCACACAATTCAAACTTCAGTCCTCCAACTATGCATGATCAAGTAAATTTTAGGAACAAACTAAAAGATATAAAAACAACACATAATGTGCAATGTGCACAATTTGGTGTATCATTTGAAAAAAAAAGAAGTATACAGATTTTTGAGAAATGCATGAAATTAAAAAAATATCTCGGTTTAAGAAGAATAAGTGAATAATCATTTCTGAAAACTCGTGTCAATAACTTAGCACACATTTTGTTCAATTATCAAACCAGACTAGCGCACTTAGATTAGTCCTGCCCGTGTGGAGTATGTTGTAACCTACTTTCATACTCGCTCCTCATGCGACATAGACCGAATGCAGGGTCGCGCTTCTTGTTCACAAAATCCCTATTGCCTTAGTGCCCCTTAGTTTCCCTGTGTGGTTTTCCACGCTGGATAAGGAACCCTTGAAACCGAGCCACGCGATCCAATGGGGGTCTGTGTGGCTCACATCGAATGCTTTATTCTTTGCAAAAAGTTGAACTATCCTCGCCTCAATCCACTTTCGCTATAAGAACTAAACGCATCAATCTCCCCTTACAACTCTTGAGAGTGCTCCCCCCTTTCATCTCTCGAGAGCTCATCCCCCTAATAAGCCAAGAGGGTCGGTTAGCCTCACGGCTAGCTCCCGGCTCCACCCACCTCCCGCCTCCTCCACTCTCCTCCATCATTCCTCCCACAGCATCTCCCTCCCCTTCACCTAGCCCTGATCAACAAGTTGTTTTTTTTTACAAATCATTGCAATTCACTTACGTTTACGCTAACATCGTGACAAAAACCCATCACTGCCATTTGTAGCTAAAGAACTCTTAAGCCATTAACAACAAGGCACGTACGCATTGTCATGTTCATGAACACAATCATTGACATGTGTGTTTTGGATATTCACCCTTAGAAAGGGCATGGCTTTAGTTGACTATACTTCCACAGTATACATAAAGAAAAGCACTAAGAATTCTCATGGACAAATGATGGATCCTTTGGTAACGTGTATGTAAATTGGAAAACACTTTGTAAATTTTGAATGGGATGAAGATTATGCAAACTAGATATAGTTCTTGAAGTATTTGACAAATGGTATCAAAGTGCACGTCAAAATCGTGGATTGAAACATGTTAGAACGATTTTCATCATTATTTTCAATGTATATTCTTAAGATGTTTGTAGATTTACAATGGATACTAAACTGTAAACCATCATGGACTCCACAACATTAGTAATTCTTGTAGAAAACCTTGTTTCCTTTCAAGGGAAATGAAATTAATTGCCTTAAAAGAACTAAACTTTTTAATATCATCTCTTCATCAACATCTACGTTGATACCTCTTGGTACGGATCAGTGTATTGGTTATGTTTTTAACATTTTCATCTTAATGTTTACATGTGATATTTAACGTGCTCTCACTTTCATTTGTCACACCAATGGAATTTAAGTGATGGGGGGATAAAAATTTTCAACATAATTTGACCACTACTAAGAATCTATACGTTCCTTTTGAAATAATCAACAGAAGGACATGTGCCTTTCCTTAGAACAAATCGTTGACCAAAAGCAGAAGTACTATACAAACATTGTAAATGAACATTCAAAGTTATTCTAATGCTATTTCCATTTTTTGTGTGTTTATGTATAAAACTCAAGATCAAGGTCATATCATATGTTGTTCAATGATTTTTTTATATTTTTCTCTTGTAACTTCAGCATCATTTACTTTGAAACATATTCATCAAATGTTATATCGACAAGAAGTGAGGGAGCTCATAATTGGAATCAGGGTGGTTCACTTTGCAAAATAGTAGGGATGTTTTGAAACAAAAAATGTACTTGCTTTCATAAGTGCCTAAAATCTGAAACATATATACAATGTGTGATTCCAACAAAAAAGAGGCTCAGTAGAGATGCCTAGAGATTTAGGATTTTGTGTGACACAAGGCTATGTTCCAAATTTCTCCCTCGTAAAGGTCCTTATTCCTTTGACAGAGAACTTGCAGACCACTTTTATGGTTCTCAAAGCCTATCAAAGTCAGCTGTGCGAACCACATTTGTAGCCTTACAACATCAAGGAATGCTTTGGCTAGGTTGTAATGAGTTTATGAAGTGACCAGAAAAAACGTGCAACCATTCCAAGGCATTCAAGAGGTATTCCCTTGGTGCAAGAAAAACATTCCCGCAACTTATACGGGATGTAGGATGGGAGCAACAAAGGAAAAAGTAAGTCTCTAGTGGGTTTTGGCCCTTGTGTATGCCACGTGCATGACACTTCCCCGCTTTTGATCGTGACGCACTAGCCTACTACCAGTACAAGGCCATGGGCATGCTGGGTAGCAGCACATTTGAGGATAGACGTTCAAGAGTGGGTTGTATGGAAATGGTGTGCCATGTCATACACTTGCACTTGACTAAGTATTGATGTTCTCCTCCTTATTGTCGATGATTGAGGATTTCCTTAGCTTAGAACTCATGGAAACCGCTTGCAATCATGGGTGGTGAGGCGATTGCTACACATTCAAGAAAACATTTTTTAGAACTGTTTCAACATCACTGTTCTCTAATGAGGAAATTCAGATGTATCTACACGATTTTGAGTGGATGGAATTTTTAAACCACAAGAGTGCGCATCTATCAGATATTAATGGCCCCAACCAGCAAGGTTTGAGATTTGGATTTCTTCGTTTATGAAGTTTGACGGTTGAGGAGTTAAGTAAAACCTTGTTGTTGCTCTTGAACTCCTTGGCTTGACCATGGTTACCCGTAGATTGCTTCATGGCCACTTGTGTTTTTGCAAGTGCTTGACAAGTTTCTCACCAAAACGTAAAGAGGTCTTGGCGATGTGTGTTGATGAGGCAGATGTTCTTTTGCATTGTAATGTAAATGAGGTGGTCGGTTTTGTGATGTAAACTACGTCGAACACTTTTTGTTTCCCCCCCCCCTATAAAAGATGTTGCCAATTGTGGCACAACCTCGGCTACAATCACCTTGATTGTCTAGTTGGTGCCGTGAGGATTGTATAGAAATCAAAAGAGTTGTATAATCATCTGGTTGGTTTGCTTGCTCTGTCCATCGGTCTACACACAAAACGTCAAGAAAAATGAAAACTCACATTCCCCTCCATTGAATCTTGTCAAAAATGGTTATAGTGTGCATCTTGATCGCTCGTGTTCAACCATGGAACCCCATGATGGCAGCAATCTAGTAAAGGAAGATTTGTTCTGCATCTTAATGTGTTACACCCTTAGTGTTAAGATGAGGTTTTCCATATTTAACAACCTATCAGCGTAACAAATTGCCCTCTAATCCTTCTATTGTGATAAGCAAGTTAATTACAAAATCCATGAAGATAATGATTCACATGTTGTCTAGTGTTGGTAGAGGCTGTAGTAGTTAAACAAATTTGGTGCATCGACACTAATGGCGTTCACAATGGTCTTGGCTTTTGCAAACGTTTGAGACGTCAATCCCCATCTTGTCCCATTAGTAGTTTAGTGCACTTTTTGCCAAAGTTTTGTGGACTATGAAGTGTTTTCCTTGACTAGTGTCGTGACATTTATCTAGGATCATGTGCCGTAACTCCTCAATGTTTGGAAAGACGACTTGATTTTTGTATTTCATATGCCAAGAAGGACCAACAAAGTGGAACCTTGTTGTGCCGTAGGCTGTGTGCTCCTTGTAACCACGTGAATAGTGTGTTGACCTCGGTTAGATTGGATTGGTGGCTTAGCGGGTCTCTTGGATGTGTTCTTCTAGGCAGATACTCGATCTTGCAGTCAAAACTAGCTTTCGAGGAACTCTATCCACAAGGTTTGTCTCCTAAACGTTTTGGCTATGAGTTCATGTACTTTAGGACGTGGAGGTCTATGCGATCCATACATTCTCAGAAACATAAATAATAGTGTCGAGTTTTGAAGGTGTTGGTGACTGCAAGCATACATTTCTTAGTCACTCCATATTTAAGCAATAAAGCATGAAGATACCACAACGGGTACGAGATATGTAGTTCACCTATATTATCTTGTTGGATAATTGCTGCTATTCAACAATAAGAAGAATCCATAACCATGATGTAAATGACAGTTTGGACATTCAAATTCAAGGGTTATGAAGGGTGAAAGATTTCGATAAAGAAGTAAAAGTTTCTTTTTTGCTGTCTCTCAAAGTCTACTCACAACATCTACGGATAAGATTAGAAAATGATGTAAGACCCATGCCTAATTCTTTGAAACATCCACCAATTGATGCAAAACGCGTGATGAATCTGTGCATTGCATAGTTTTCTAAGAATAGGCTAACGAGCCATCGCAGATATGTCTTCTGGATCCATGGATATTCTTTTGTCGTTGATGGTGTGCCTAAGAAACTCAATTGAGTGTTGAAAAAAATCACACTTTGGTAGATTCCCATGCAACTTCTCCTGTTTGAAGACTTCAAGAAGGTGTCGTACGTTTTTTTAGGTTCCTTTGAGGTGCATTTGTAAATGAGAATGTCTTTGATGAACACCACGATAAGAGCATCAATGTACACTTCAGAAATAGTGTTCATTGCTTCCATGAACATTGCAGGGGAGGTTTTTAGTCCAAACAATATAATTTTCAACTCAAAATGCTTGTATTTTGAAGTTTTTGTAATTTCTTTGTCATCAATGCAAATGTGTTGGTAGCCGCTTTGTAGATGAATTCTGTTGAAAATCTTTGCTCCATGTAGTTGGTCAAAAGGCATGTTTTCTTTACGTACAAAGTAAGCATTCTTGATCAGACTTTTTTTTTCAAAAATTGGTTATCCATGCACATCCGTATTTTCCTGGTCTTCTATGTTACAAATAATATAAGTGAAATCTACAAGAAAAATAGATGGTCGCATGAGTCCCCGAGATAGTATATGGCAGTGTCGTTGCTTCAGCACCTTGAATTTGTGATTGCTTGTTCAAGAGGTCCCTTTGACGGTTTGTTTGCTATTCGGTTCAACCTCTCTTTAGCGGTAAATGTTGCGTTTGGGAGGGTGTTCTCTTGTCAATCTTTTATGAAACACCCCTTCAAATTCTTTCATAATGAGAGAATCACTGTGGACCAACCATGTGAGGCCACTCTTCCCTAGTAAGTTTGCAACCTTTAATCGCGATGAGGCTAATGAAGCTGTGATTCATAATTCAATTTAGACCAACCACACCAAGGCCCCTCTCCTCTTGTATACCTTTGCTACAATGAGAAGTGTTGGTGTAACTTGTGCCCATTGCGTGCGTGCGATTGCATCTACCACTATTTTGTTTCATCTGGAATACCCATGCTTGCTTGTTCCACGTTGGCTAAGTATTGGCTTCTATACAAGCAACAAGAATAATTGTAGCTTGTTTCTTGTGTTGAAGGCAGCGCCCCTACAATTGGCGACTTTTGGATTTTGCTACTGCACGGAATCATGAATAAAAAATGACCATGTTATCACACATGAGGTATTAACTCCACATAGATACATCATGAAAATCTGTGATGTTCAATTGAAATAGCTGCTTCAGTCGACATATGCAAAGTTGCTTCAAGTTTCTGCCTCAAAAAAATTCAATTGATTAGACACAAAACTTAAGAATATCCGGTGTCAAGTAACATGGAAGATGTTTTTTTACATTTGCATCTCCTTGGTTCCACTCTCAACACTATCAAAAGCTAGTTGTCCACAATTGTGATATGGCTCATGTTTTTTTAGCCTACCATAGGATTCTTTGGTTTTTCAGATAAAACTTGCGGATTCAGCTCAATTAATGGCTGCAATGACTTACAACAAATTTTTGATGATGTTGGAAATTGCAAGTGTTGTGCAAATATCACATTTTAGACCATTTGTTAGTGAAAACAGAGTTCATCCTTAGCAGGGTTACTACCATTGATAGTTTTGCTGTGATACCGCATGTATTTTTCCATGATTTGTTTGTTTCATTTGATAGCAAACATCTTTTTTCTTCAACTTGCCAAATCTTGCCACATGTGCATAAGTGAACACCTCCAAGTTGCATGAGGAAGATACTAAGAGTTTCTAAGTAAGCTGAATCCGCTCAAACGATGATATGCTTATCTTCCACAATTCAGTACCTATTCGATGAACGCCTTTTCTTGACTGGTGCCAAGCGATGACCAAGATATTGGCCTAACAAATCCAACTACTGCTTTGTAATAGAGCGGCTGCGAGTTTGAGCTTTTTTTTATTCTACTATACCCTAAATGCTATGTAGTACACCTCCAAGATTGTAAGAGATATCCTCCTTGTCGGAGCCTTGGAATTTTGGAGATCAAAGGGCTTGGAAATCTATGAACAAGTTAAGGCCCTACAAGTTCAAATATGGTCAGCAAGTACTGCTTCTCATGACTTTGAGTTGCAGATTTTGGTTGTGAATTCTTGCATTTATTCAATGAGTGTGCATTGAAAAACCTCAACATATGCCAATCGGTCAGTGGGCTCTCCATTATTTTTACATGACATCGATGGAGCTTTCTTTGTCTAGGATGGAGGTAGGTCGATACATAAAGCATACCAAGCTCCAAATTGGTAGATCCAGTCAAGGTGCGAGTGGTAATCTGATCATCCCACACAATGAGGCTTAAGGTCCTTTGTATGGTGACTCTTACCATGGTCGTTGTCTTTGTTGGCAACCACCTCTTTTCGGGTGTAGTCATTGTGTTCAACGACTTGGTTCCAAGGTGTGCAACGTTCTCGTGAGTAAAGATGTTCTTGAAGACAAATGATGGTCATATCTTCATTAAGAATTAATGATGTGTGCTGCTCACACTGACCCTCTCTAATACTTAGTGTCACCTCTATGAGAGGTTAGGTGATTAAGAGTAGAAATCAAGGCATATCTACTTTAAGAAGAATAAGGATGTTTGAGAATATTTGGAAGCAAAAAGTGTAAATGTTATCACATGTGCCAAAACATTGCAATATGTGTGCAATGTGTGAGTGCAAGACAACAGCTTAGTCAAGATATGAAACGTTTTGGCTGTTCACATGATGCTGGCTACGTTCCGATTCGCTCGCTCAAGAAGGTCCTCATCAAATTGACTTAAAATTTTGAAACCAATTTCATGGTTTGCAAGGCGTGTTAAAGTTGGTGGGAGGAATAACATGTGTGGTAATTAAATTTTGAGAAATGCCTGAAGCAGGTTCTGGTGTATCTTAGATGTGACTTCAAAATAGCTAGTATGTGTGCTATCCTTCCCAAGTGTTTTACAAGAATTCCCTAGTTGCGCACAAAACGTTGCCTCAACTAAGTCACAGCATAGGATGGAAGTGGCAAAGCCGAGAATAAGCCATTGCCGGGCTAAGACCAGCGTACATGCCAACGACATAACATCTAGTTCATTCTTTATGCTACGAGGTGTGAGATCAACTTACATGTCTCCTTCCTCCTCCCTTTTATCAACCGCCCTCTAATACAAAAATGTTGTTTAAGTATTAAAAGTACGATTATACTCACCTGGAGTTAGAAAAACATGAGAATCATGTGCACTTGAAGAAGTGTTTGGGAAACATAGCATGAGACAGAGTATACCACACTTATGATTCATATGTGTGTTGTGCATCATAGCAATCATTGTACACTATTTGTGTAAAACATGTGAACAAATATGGGAGCCCTACCATAGTTCCTTACGACACTTATCTTGAATGCATCTTCAACCCACACATCGTACTAAAAAGGGTAAATAGTGGACACCACATGTAACTCATACATCTGATTCTCAAAAGAATAAAACCATTTGACTCTTACATTGTTGACAACCTATTCATTTTGATAATGTGTAGTTATTCTAAGGGTAGTGCTAATTCAAACGTTATTTCCATTCAATAGTGTATTTCTAAGCAATGAAATGATTTCCAAATGTTGCATAGTTATTCATGTTTCCAAGAAGAAAGAAAAAAATGTTTTTTTGTGGTAAGATTCTGTTTGTTTTGCAAGAATCTTAAATACACGTTTTCATACATTCGTTTGATACTAATAGAAGTCTTTACACACAGGCAAAAAGGAAAATAGAAATAATCTATCATCTAAAATCTATGGAGTATCACTCTAACTGTTTTCACTAACATACTATAGAAGGAAAAAGTGAAAGTGACGATGAGCTATTGTTTGATAACTCAATAATACCCACAAAGAAATACATCGAGCACATTCAAAACACCTATTTTCTTGAAATTTTCATTATGAGTGAAATCTTTATCAAAGCAATGGAAAAGTCAACAAAATGAGGAATACCTGTGAACATTCAATACGGAAAGTTAACAACATAAGCCTTCTCTTCATTTAAGAGCTAAGTGCATTTACAAAATGACCTGTTCGTTTGAGATCACCCTTTAAATGCATTCAATACTCCAAATTTGTTTTCTTCTAGCTTACTCGATGAACACTTATGATTTGTTTGTTTTCTCATAAAAGAAATGTAAAAACAAATACCGAAGTGATGAGCACGTGACAAGTGAGAGATAAGAGGGCATCATTCAAGCAAATCAATGTAATCAGAATTTGTGTATGCTTCCCTATTTAGTGCACAAATGATCATAAAGACTAGCCATTTGCATCTAAAACGGGTTGTCCCATGCAGATATAGAAAAATGGACACTCACAAGGGACAAAAAAATATAAAAAACATATTCTATCAACTCCCTCAAACGATAACGGACATAATTCCCTATTAAATGTTTAAGAAAATAACATTCCAATAATGATATTCCTCTATTGTAGGTCTCTTATGATACCAGAAGAGATCAACATCAACCGTTTTTCTTGTAAATGCATTTTTTTGCAAACTATGATGCTATGTATGAAGGTGTTCTAAAAAACTAAAACTACAATAACTGTCTAGAGTGTCCAAAAAGATGATTGTACAAACATTGATTTTTTTTTATTTTCATGTAACATAAATCATGAGAGTGTTTAAATCACAAGATTACCCCGAGGTCTACCTTGAGGTCTAATCTTGTTTTGAGTTTGTTTGCGATAACATAGTTTTACAGAAATTTGTTTATCTTAACTACAAAGACTTTGATAACGAAACTTAAGCAATGTTCATGGTAACAAGATAAGCGTGGATAGTGAAAATGATATTCTTGAAAACGTAGGCAGAGGTCCAAAAATGTGGTTGGTATAGGAAGAGGAGGAGTCATTTACAGCACATGATGTAGGAACACTTCAAACAAAAGCTAAGAAACAACAAACAAAAAGTTGTGTCCTATCCTTGAATACAAGTTGAATTTCTGTGTTTCCCCTTTTTTCGAAGATCACACAAAGGGCTGAATAAGGTTAAAAAATTTCCCTTCCATTTGAAGAAGACGTAATAAAGATCAAATGCATGAGATAATTCAATAAGAAAACCTCCTTACATCATTTAAATTCACCATTGAATAAGGCTTCTATGTTTTCTTGCAAGAATTTACTAGCTAGAAATTATTATGTATTAGAAGTTATGAAAGACTACATGTTTTTGAAAAAATGCAAAAACAACGAATGAAGACTGATGGAATTACCAATTTTAGATCTTGCTCTATTCTACGTGTCTAGAGTAATGTTTTATGCAACATCTTAAGTGATAAAAACTGAAGATACACGAGATTACTTACACAACTTCCCAACAATTCTTCACGTTGAATATATGCTTTGAGGTTTTCTCAACATATATCCAAAAGGGATCATGTTTTGATGAATGTTATTTACATGGGCATCTTTAACTCTTTATCCTAGTTTTCATAGAATACATTCTAAGTTGCCATGGTAGATCATACAACTTGAATAATTCATTTGAATGTTGCGTCCAATTTTGACTATCACTTTATTATAGAATTTTGAAAATATTGTACAGGTACCATTTGATGTTGCAAAAGGTTTATTTCTCTCAAAATAAATCAAGCATCTGGCCATCACAACCCACAACCATTAAAAAACGTATCTCGATAAGTGCTGACCCACCATTCAATCCACCCTATCACGGATGCACCAACCCACCCAGCGAAGGGCCATCTATTTACTAATCCACCCAAAAATACACCATATCACCCTTTACTTTACTACGTTAACATATGCAACAACAAGCTGTTTATGCACTTAAAGAAAAAGATGAATAACTAAATGATTAGATTGAGATATGACTAGAGTTAAAACAAACACTTCTTAAGATTTTCATTTACATCTATGTCTTCTTATGACGTCTCTGAGCATCATTTTGATTTCAACCTCATGAACTCATAATGAAAATCAAAGATATGTGAAATCCATAAATGTTACACCAGATTCCATGTGAACCCTCATGATTTTGAGGGAGCATCGTTTTTGGGGTAAGATGCTTCATGAACACAGATACACAATCTATGTGAGGAAATGAATATGTAACCTTTTAATCTAACATGGAGTCATGAAGACACAAAAAGTAAACACCTGTGTGATAGATTAATCAATTTGTGAGAATGGATGGTAAGAGGTGTTTTGTAGGTGATGAGGTTTTCTTTTCAACATAAGCCATGTTTATTCCACATAGATTGTGATATTGACTGTTTTCTGGAATAATAACAAGGGCACAAAACTGATCCTTTAGAAACATACGATTGGTATTGGATTGAAAAATGTGTGCACTAGTGCGGGTTAGAATATGTTTTTGCAGGAATCAAGTAGATTAGTAAGAATGTAATGCAATGATAACAAGATGTTGAAGGTTTCTTCTGATATCGAAGCAAATGTTTGCATTTTTTTTGTTTTGTTGTGTGTATTTGTGCGTATTTTCGCATCTACGGAACTCTCTCTCTGTGTGTGTGTGTGTGTGTGTGTGTGTGTGTGTGTGTGTGTGTGTTTGTGTGTG
>SZWC01011484.1:50031-67723 GCA_023375785.1 Penium margaritaceum | reverse complement strand
GGTGTGTGTGTGTGTGTGTGTGTGTGTGTGTGTGTGTGTGTGTGTGTGTGTGTGTCAGTTTTTGTGTGTGCATGTTCATGTGTAGTGATATTTATCTTCCTGGTGCTACCTATACAACTTTATACATTTTCAACATGTAGCTCTTTTCTCATCTTCAACATCAAGCTCAGATGATTACAATTATGCAACCCACATTTTATTTTATTTGAGACAAGTGAAATAATCCATGAGTGTTTGGGTTTCCATTTTTCAGTTGAAAATTCATGTATAACATCATTTCATGTTCAACGTTCAAGTTTATTCCATTGTTATCCAAACCATTGTTTATTGTGCTTTTTCAATCACAAAAGAAAGTTACTTAAAATCTTGAACTCTTTTTCATGCATGACCGTAAGGTTAAACATATCGTGCATAAGAGGCATAGATTTTAAAACTTCAAGTAATAGGTAACACACATGTTTTAAATTTGGGGATACCATGTACGTACAAATTTGAGAATTAGAGGAAGTTCACAATGTTTGCAACAGTTTTGTATGCCTCAGAAACGCACCATGAAAGCAATTGGAAAATGTATGATAATTGTTTTTGATATTTTTCATCAAACAAAAGAATAATACCTTAGAAAACCTCAATACTATACCATTTGATGTTCTCAAAGTTATGATGTATTTCTGATATTCGTTTTTAACAAAGTACATCAATTCCGTAGTCATTTATGCCTCCCTTTGAGATGGTTATTTTCAAAAATATCTTATCAAGTCATTACGGGTATGTTTCTATCAGAAGTGTTTACTATACCCATGAATCCTTTTATTCGGAAAAAGAGGAATCGAGGAGAAGTTTACTTTATTCAGTGGACCTTGCCCTTGAAAGAGAAAAGTTACACATGAATAGTGAACATGGTTAAGCTTTCTTGGTTGTATAACTTCTTGAGGCCTGATTTCACTTGAGATTAATGCACTTGTATTTTGGAAAGCAACTGCATATGAAAGAAAAACCTTAAAAAGGACTCCTTTCACAAGCATGCCCGGATGAAAGTTAGGGAAAAAGTGTATTCCAGACTTATTGTGCCTCAAAAGAACAATGGAGGCGAGTTCAAAATGCATTAATGTCATATACATAAAGGCATGGTTAAAGAAAGACAGTTTTTTGACAATCTCTCCAAGTTTACATGAAGTAATTTCCATGACGCAATCTCGTTCACGTATAGTTTTAACCAGCATGATTGAAAGGCCATGTTTGCCATTCTAGCAAGTATCTTTGAATAGAGGCGATGTCAAGCTCCTGGTTATAAAGAGCTTCAAATTTACGAGTCTAAAATGAATAAGTTCCCATTTGATGTCATATTGGCTCGTGACTCTTGTAACCTCACTTATCGTACTTTGCCTATTCTAATCTATCAAGATATTTCCTTCAGATTTTCTGGCCTCATGTAATGGTTTGATAGTGCAAGATTTAGTGTACATTCTTTTTAGAGATGGGAACATTCAACCAAGCTTCATTTTTCCAACAACTTTACATTGGAGTGATCCTTGCCATCTCGTTGTCTCGATAGGGGAAACTTTATCCATAATTCCTAATGTATGGATATGAAGTTCCTAGAATAAGTTCTCATGACTTTCATGTTCACGATCTCCAAATCTAAATCGTCTTGAATAATTTGACTTGCATACGATTCAAAAAACTTGACTCATGTAAAAAAGTTCTAGACGTTTGTAGCCTTGATAACCTTGAGGAAGTCCCCATATTCTTCACGGACAGTTTTCACATGTTTGTAGATTTGCTATGAGATTAGTATATAGCTATATTTAAAACATGCTTTTTTCACAGATACCACAAGTCCATGAAATTCAATTAGATATTGCCTTTTTCTTGAACATGAAAACGGATTCATGCATTGAAATCTTTTTCAATGAAAAAGGAAACAAGTTAAACTTCAAACATAATTTATTATGATTACTTCATTGTAGGTATCATAACAAATTTGAACATAAAACTATGGTAAAAAAAGAGTAAGTTGCAAATTTATCTGAATTTCTTCAGTCTTTAATGTGTAAATAACTATATTTAAAAAAATGAAATTACATGTCAATAGAAATACTGATTCAATGGCTTGTACATCTAAAACATTATGGGAAGTTAATTATTTGGGCTCAATGGTTTGTTTCCACGTTTTTAATGTTTAACAAATGCTTTCTCCTTGTTTTCTAGCAGTCCTTAGACATTTAGGGAACAATTTGTTATGAATTCGATGATTTCGTAACAATAATTTAACAATGTCAAGGCATTGAAGATTTCTTTGTTATTCGAATTGGAATACAAATATCATTCTCATACAAAGTGGAAAAATGAACATATTTCATTTATCGTTCAACACAATATTTATTTGATGTAGTTTTTGAGAATTCACCAGTATATAAGAACTCATATCAATAATTGTAATTGTAATTATAAGCAAGAATCACAATATGTTTATCTTCCTCAATGTTCTTCACATTATGTCTATATTTTGAATGTTTTTCCAACTTGGAAACATACTTTTAGCTTATTTCATGTTGGAAACAATATTGAAATAATAAATGTATTTTTTAGAACGCAAAGATAGATGTTTGATTTCGTAACTAGTACTTCACAAATTATATTCTATAGTTTTTTTCATTGAATTTCATTATAAATATGAAATTTATAACCATCATTATTGGATTTCTAAGTTGAATCATAGAAATTGTATCCTTATGAGACTTGTTTTCATTTTGTATTGTTAGATGGGCATACTGGAGGCCCTCAACTAATGAGCACCCTATTTGTTCCTCTTGTGCTCTTGGCCCACCTTCTGACTTTGTCGCGATTTTTTTTTCTGCACTCGGTGGGAATGCCTCAGAATACCATTGAATCCACGGGCATTGAAACCCTTTTTTGGTCACTACAAGAATACGACGAAAACTACTCATTGTAACTCTCGAGGTTTTGAGAAAACGAAAGAGGATCTCTTAAGCGACTACGACAAACCTGGTGGACCTATAATTTAATCTTAATCTTTTGATTTTCTTGCCACAGTGCTCAAAGTGCAAGAGAGGGGTTGCAACAGTGGCAACACCTTGCTAACATTTCCCGATGCAGGTGCATGTGACAGTTTTGAATCTGATCCATAAGTGAAAAGCTTACGTTTGAAGCAAAAACTTGGAGCTTTCAAATGGAAAACTGTCAAAGAAAAACTTTGCATCCACCGAAGAAAATAGCCCTAACTATTGTACATCACGAATCTTTAGGACATTATTGTCAGGAGATCCTACCCAATGACCAACTATAATGTAATCTATAAGCAAGATTTTGTGTAAAAGAAGAACTCATAAGTTTAATAGATCAGTGGCACTTTTTAGGTGAAACATGACGTGTAGTAGATGTTCTTACAACATGTGAAGTAGCATACGTCCACCCATCATGTGAGAAGCATTTACAAGGCTACCAAAAATGACAAGACAATTAGTGCACTAAGCGCACGTGTGCAACCACGATCAGTTACGCGGTTTTCACTCGGATTGGCAAAGCGATACCTGAGGTGAGGATCCTTGGCGTGGTTGGTCTACGTCAATTTGAGTAGCATGAGCAATGAATATGTCACCAAAGTTGGCACATTAGCCTTATCAATGCCTTGAGCCATATTAGCAACAATGTCAATAAAAGTATCACTAGATTGTGCTACGTTTTTGAACAATTCAAAGGGTTCTTCCTTCATGAAATACTAAAAAATCATCCTTCCAAACGTGAAATTACCCATCAAATTGAGATCAAACCCATTAGCATCTGTGAAGAGGATCTATCAAATGAGTAATCACAAACTCATGGAGCTCAAGAAACACCTGAACGACATGCTCACAAAAGGTTTCATTTGACCGTTTATCTCCCAATATGTTGCACTTGTACTATTCGTGTAAAATGAAACTGGTAAAATGCAAACGTGCATGGATTACCAGGCATTGAACAACATCAAAATCAACAACCTCTACCATCTACCTTATAAATACGAGTTCTTTGCTCAACTACGCGGAGTGATGATTTCTCAAAAAATTGATCCACGTAGCACAAACAACCAAATTCACATTGTAGACAAGGATGTTTCAAAGATTGCTTTGAAAACGTGTTTCAAGCACTTGGAGGTCATGGTTATGCTCTTTCAACTTAAAACCGCCCCCAAAAAGTTCATTGCAGTCATTAACAACAATTTTTGGCCGCACCTTGACGGTTTTTTCAGTGTATACCTTGACGAATTCCTTGTATATAGCCGGACCCAAGAGTATCATCAACCACACTTCTCACAAGTGGTCAAGATCTAGTTAAAGAAGAAGTTCTAGAGGAAGCTCTGTGAATACGACTTCGGTCAACGATCCATCGAGTTTCTTGATCACATCATTAGCGGTAGAAGGATATCCATGGATAAAAAAAGATGTACGTTTTGGCAGAATGGCCAGCTCTAACCCCATTTTGCAACATACAAGTTTTTCTTGGATTAAGCAGCTTTTACTACCGGTTTGTGAAGGATTATGCTCAAGTGTAAGTGCCTTTTACCAACCTTACGTGCACAAATTGCAAGTGGAATTTGGGCAACTACAAACTTGAAGCTTTTTTCATTTTCACTTAAGGCTCTCATCTGTGCGCAAACCCTTTGAATGGCACATCAAATGACCAACTACATCATTCCCAGAGACACCTATGTTAGAGCCACCCGCGATGTCCTTGCGCAAGAGAACTTTGAAGGAGAACAACGCATGGCAGATATGTTGTGGTAGCTTCATCGAGTATAGCTCAACTACGCCATCCATGAGGCTTCAAAGACATCCTTTAAAGCTTGGAAGCTGGAAACTTAAAAGAGAAACTCATTGTTATTTACGTCTTTAAAACCTGGCGACTTTATTTTGAGTGCCGTGAATGTGTGGTTCCAATGGAAAAGCACGCCCTCAAGTACTTCAAAATATTTTCATACCGAAGCCGAAGAGAAAATCAATGGATGAAGTTCCTTCAATTAAACTTTTATTACAAAGTCGTGTATCCTCGTAGAAGGATAAATCCTGCGGATGTCCTAAACCACTTGCCAAGTCTCACGAAAGTTAACGCACTTCAAATGTAAGCACATCCATACGTGGCGAGGTTTTCTTGCATGTTGATACGCGGATCACGAAGCCTACGACTCGATGAATTTCCATATTGTAGCATGTTATTAGCGTAGAAAGCAGACAAACTAGGTCAATGTTGCCAAAGTTGACGAGGTGCGATGCATGCTTCTTGAGATGTTACGACATTGGCAAAGGTGGCCACTTTGAAGCCGACAAGAAATTGAAAAAACCTTCAAAATAATATTGGTGTGAAAAGATGGGGGTTGATGTCCCAAACATTGTCCCAAGTTGCGCCTTTTTTTAAAACCACAAGAGTCAGCTTACAAAACCCCTTGGTTTGAAAACCCAAGATGGATACCAGAGAACTAGAGATGGACAATTGAATCGGTATCAAATCCAATTTTCCTTTCACATTGAAGGAATCTGACGCTATATTTTTCAGAGTCGATAGGTTCTCAAAGATGGCACATTACATCAAAACCACTATGGATGTAATCGCCAAAGGGAACGTTGACTATTCCTTGGCCAAATATTTTGACTCCATAGGATCTTGCAATCCATTACTAGTGATCAAGATGCTTGGTTCACGAGCAAGTTTTGGCAAGAATTAATTTAGCGATATAAAAGTTGAATTTAATTTTCAAATTTGATCCATCGATCAATTGATGGAATTTTTTAGTAAAACAACAAAAGAGCTTGCACAACTCTTTTCACTTGTATGCAAACCTCATGAAAATGGCGAGGTAGTTCAAGTGTCCACTCACTGAGTTTCCATTCAACTTAGTTCAATTTGTCGTAACAGGAGAAACTCTGGTCAAGGTGGTTAACGCCAAAGAACTAACCACCTAGATTGATCTTTAGGGCAAGAGCAACATCGTTGTTGTCAACACTCAACAGGAAGAATTTTCCACAATTTGGGAAGAATCCAAAATAACCCTTGTACAAAAGGCAAGCTGCAATGAAGTGGCACGTTAAAAAACATGAACAAAACAAGGAGTTTGAAACGGTTGACAAAGTCCTCTTCAACTTTGCCACGGTGAAACTCCGTGGATCAAGCAACACGAAGCTGAAATTCTGTTGTTTGTGGTCATTTTCCAATTTGGAGATGCGCACTCCATTCATCGCAAAACCTTGAGTGCGTGAAAACATGCACATTCACCCCTTCTCTTGCATCAGCAAGCTTTGAAAGAATGTCGATCTTGCAAAAGATTGTTAGGATGCATTGCAGCCTCCCCGCCACCCATGATCTCAAACGTTCACTATGGGTATGAGGTTAAGAAAATCTTTTATCATCGCTGACGAGGAGGTGAAGATAAACATCTTGTCAAGTGGAAGAATTATGACGCAGCACATAATAGTTTGTTGCCGTACATTAAACTATACGACTTTGACCCTCTCATTGATGGCTATCGAGCCCGACCTGGGCCACGTGATAGTATCGCGACGGGATGTTGCAACTAGAGGGGGGGGGGGGAGTGTTATGTTGATGGGCATGAACGAGGCCCTAAGGCCACAAGTGGCCTACGTATTGGTTTGTTGTTCTGGTCCTACTTGGTGACTTAGTCGCGGTTACATTTTTGGCAATTGGAGGGAATTCCATGGGATACCTCAACATCCTCGTGCGTTGACAACCATTTTTCGGTCACTTCTTGAACTCGTGGGAACATATTCACGATCATTCTCGGCATTTTGAGACTACAAATGATGATCTCTCAAACCACATTGACAAACCTCAATATCCTTAAATTTGATCTCAAAGCCACATGTCAAAACAAACGAGAGAATGTCGAGTGAGCGAATTGGAACACTGTGTTGCGTCACGCAAATCGTCGAAATTCAGAATTGCTCGACCAAGCCCCATTCTCTCACTCTCACCATTTTATATACAATGTCGAGTTATAGCACTCATTATAACGAAGAGTACGTTTTGCTTCTAACAAATACCCAACTGACCCCAATCTTGTGAAAAGTGATTAACTTTGTTTCCAACTATGAACCACTTCACTTATGATGTACGAATGAACATGAAATAAAGATTTCACTTTCATCCATGCTTTAAAAATACCAGAATAGAATTTTTTTCTACAATGTATTGATTTCTGATGTTATATTTCTGATTTTGTTACCATTATCAAAGGTGTTCCTTTTTCGTCACATTAAAAATGTGTTTAGTCCTATGTTATTTTTATTAATCAAATATTTATTTATAAAATAAGAATAACGTTTTCATGGTATCATTGCTTTTTTCCCCGTGTAATTCAACGGTTATATTTGTAAACAATACATAAATGTAGTTCACTTCTCATGAAATAAAAATGGACCTTTTGACGTCATACTATTTTTTCTATAAAAATTCATTTTTCTTTATGCGTTCAAAAGTTATTGTAATGATTAAAAAAATTATAATAAATAGAAATACATTGAGATAGTTTTATGATTAAATGCTTTTCATCCATTTATTTAGACCTTTGATATACCCCGTGAATTGTTGCGCACAGGGATTGATCTTTCTTGTATGTTGAGGCCTAGCATGAAAACATAAAATAACTATATTGGAGAAACAACGATAAACCTAACCAAGATTGAGGCTTCCCACCTTGAATACGTTGTTAAACGGGATGATTGTTTTGCATAAGTTTGGATTCGATTAGCCAATGACGCTTCTAATTCAAAACTCGATTTACAAATCATTTTATTCTATGAATTGTGGGGCTTGTCTCTTTCCCGTTACTTTATTTTTTTTATTTTCTGGATGTATGGAACATGGAAATGTACGTTATGAATTGATGTTTCGAGTGATCTAATTCGAGAATTGTTGAATCATTTTGTTATAATTTGATGTACCTTTGCATATGTTTATCTTAGTTTTTTCCTTTCCAGTTCTGTTATAAACCATACAATCGGGGCATATTACATCTTTGTCATTTTCTTCGGAGGTTTGACCCGACCATGTTCATTCAAAGGCACGTCCGACTACCAAGAAACCGCCTGAAGGCAAGTCAGACCAACGCGTTTCGGGGCTACGGAGTTGGAGACCTGTCACCTGTCCGAAACGGATTTGATTTTAGTCTTATAGTTTTTCATTCCCATGTCGTCTCCGAGTGAGGCGGGATGGGCTAGCATAGCGGAGAGACAAGCCCGGGGCTTACGGCCGGTCCCTCTCCAATGTTATCATCTTGCGAAGGAATAGAAGGAATGATGCTTTTAAAAAAGAGTTGAAAGCAGATATGGGATATAGGAGAAAGAAAGTTTTGTACTGGGCAGTTGTAGAGCACGTAGGTCAAATAAGTGAGGCTCAAGGATCCAAGGCGCATTGTAGCCTCTTCACCACGTTTGGAGGTGAGAATGAGGGAGATAAGCAAGATTTGTTTTTGAACACCGTAATGAATGATACATATAGTTTTAGGGAATGGGGAGGAGAATGGGCTTATCCAATGTTCTTACCATCTGATATGGAAGCGTGAGGATGGAATGCCAATCAATTCTGAGTCGAAGTGAAGGGCTCAAAAGAACATAGAAAAATATGGCATGTTTTGGACTAGATTTCGGGGAAGAAGTTGTGGTAGATTCATTATAGAGGGTATCTTGGGGCTTGATTTGTGGTCAGCGGAGGAAGCAATGTCGAATGGTTTCTACCCCTTTTTCATCATGATGAAAAAGGGGTAGAGACCACGTTTTTCATTTTTTATATATCTGGTATGATTTTCCCCATGAATAGAGAAGTGGATAATTCTTTTAACTGTGCTTCAGTTGTGGAGGTCGAGAGGAAGATGTTCAAACTTGCAATCGAGTTGAGTTGGTGAACGGATATAATGGGGTACTTCTACTCCCATGTAGTTTCAATATATAGAGCAAAGTAGTAGGTGGAAAGGAGGTGTGAGTAGATCTTGAGTGGCGTTGGTGGGGAGGAGTACGATTTGATGGGACCTCAGTACGGGTAGGGAAGCCTATGGAAAGGTCGTTCTCATAAGCAAAAACAGGTTTGAGCATTTTTTCGCGTGTCATGTGGGCCTGGATCTACACGGGGGGAGTAATTTTGAGAGAGAATTACAATTACGGCAAATGAGATTGCCATGAATCTTCATGGCACACTTGCCATTGACTAGGCGTTAGCGCTCAGTAAGCTTGCGGCCTCAGCATAGGTTGGATGCAAAACAACAATGGCTTGGCAAGGCGACACACACGGTGTCAAATGTGCTTTTACGAAGTAAATCCCATGCAAAGAGGAATGACAACTAAGAAGAACACACTAGAAATACTTGCTGCGGCTCACGACAAGTGACGCACGCATAGCGTTAGTTTGTCATAAAACCGGCCCACAATCACTGCTTTGGTCATACACTTGCGCACAAGTATCCAAACACATCACTGTGTGAGTCTAGAGATGTAGAATCTTGAGCCGAACACTACAAATGATCTCGCGCAAAAGTCCGGCATCGATCGGTTAACACAATGCAAAACATGCATATTGGGCTCGAGAGCAAGTCCATCAAGAAAGCAATATTGTCTACAGAAAAACCAGAAACGACCATGGCAAGCACTTGCGATGTCCTGGTAGCTGTCTGGCAGCTGCTTGTGCATGGAGCCACCACTCGTCATTGCTCTGGCGCCAGCTTCGTTTGCAATAGGGATCATGTCGCTATACTCTCACGTACTGCTGCTTCATACCACCACTGCGAGGTATACATATAATCACCGTGGTAGTCAATTGCGACGGGTGGAAGCCACACAAACCAACACTCCCCCTGTCTGACAAAGATGTCACCACAACGATGAGTGGGGGGCTACAACCACCTTTGTCGCAAACACCAACCATAATACAAGTGACAGTGGTGTAACTCACCAAGTGCCCGGGTCTCAACCATGCAAGACATAAATCACACACTCATGTGCCGAATATCACACAAGAGGTACCAAGCCACAAGGTCTCCTCATGATCCTAGAACATGTCTCTGAGGTCTTGGTTCCGACTAGACCGGCTCAGATGCATGGAACATACATAACACATGGAGGCAAAGGGTCTCCACGTTACACCGGTAGAATTCACTAGGTGCACGCATCTCAATCAGCATAACCTCAATCGGAGCATCGTGTCAGACACCAACTAACCATGTTAACCTCATAAGGGTGTGAGGCCAAAGCGCACACACGAATACCCCCTGGGCTATAGAGGCTGAAAGGACAAGCAAAGCTGATGGCCGTGTCGAACACAATCCCTCCGGTGGGAGCACGGCTCCCCCATGGCCTCAAATCCCTACAATAAAGAAATAGGGGTGACGATGATGCTGGTTGGACGTGCTCGCACATAACCTCACCGTGGAGCGCCATTGTCGCTTTCGTTGTCGTCGCTGTTGTAGTTATCATTGCTCTCGTCACCTACCGCTGTGACAGGTACAGCGCTGAGGACCTCCTCCAACTACATCACATGCTGTATGCCTACCAGCTGCTGAGATGCACATTGCCACGTGGACTTTCCAGCGCCAAGACTCGTGTACAGCTCAACGAGCTCTATTGTGGTTGTCGGCAGGGTGGTTACATCTATGGCATGTAGGTGGTTCGTCACGAAACAAACCTTGCGGTGCACCTTGATCGCGTGCGCGTCGGCACGAGCCACGGCTTCTTGCATCCTTGTCGCCTCATCGCGTAGGTCAGCTACAGAATGATTTGTCGCCTGGCCGCCACGTGCTAGGAGGGTGTCAACACCAGAACGTGTTGGCATCTACAACGTATGCATTAACAAGAGGTGCCACTGAAGAGGCACCAGCTACTGTTGGCACACGTGTCACTCAGCCATGGAAAGCTGGTCTGACGTCGGCATCCGTTTGTGAATCTGCCTCTGTTGGATCCTTGCTGTCATCAAGAGCATGTACAATGTCCCGGGGCTCCTCTCAATCCCTGGTTTACAACCAATCATGCACCTGTCACTAAACGTCCGCCCGTCCTAAACGTGCACCTTGTACAGACCTCTCACCTGCCTCAAGACCCATGTGTACATCCTCCACAAACTCCTCGGCAGCCTGTCGTGCTGGAACATCTGTAGTGTAACGACTGCTGGCCTCTTGGACCTCGGCCTTGAGACCTTGCACGTACGCCGCCACTTGAGCCACAACTACTTGCTGCTCCTTGTCCGTAGAGGGCATGCGCTCGGGTATGGGATCGTGGAACATCAACTTAATAGCCTCAAGGCGTGTGTACACATTCTCAATGTCTACTTCCACTTCCTGGCGATCCGTGGTGTCTCAGTGTCCCAACGTGTGCTTGCTTCATGCAACTCAAGCGTGAGGTCCTGCAAGTGCCTATCCACACGTGCAACTATATCCTACTGGTCGTGGAGAGTGTAGACGCTTGAGCACTCAAGACTCGTCCTCACTGAGAATGTCCTATCATGCAACACCGTCCATCACATCCCTCCTAGACTTTCTAGTGGTCGTTGGCAGACACTCCATCACCCCCTCGACTGACACACCGGTAGTGGTCACGACGGGGTGCCGTACCAACCCTGCAACCAGGGACGAGGGAGTCAGCTCCATGGTAGCATTTGGCACAACTGTTACTATCGCTGCCTGTTGGGCACGTCTAGCCAAACGTGTCGTGCGGTGCCTCGCGTATCGAGTGCGAGTGTGAGAAGCACGAGCTGAAGGGACTATCATAGAAGCGGAGGGATCAGATGTCGGGATGACTACGACCACCTCTAGGACAGAGCGGAGGGCATCAGATGTAAAGCTAAGGTCGGGAGGCGTGGCACCGTCAGCTGACACTACTTTCGGAGGTGAAGATGGCGTAGAGGAACATGGGTGTGTTTGTAGCGGCATGGTGGCAACAACCCACTAAGAGACAACATGGTCCGTGAGCTAGTGCACCATGTGCTTTAGACCCTGGAGCTTGGCGTATAACACCGCCACAGCTCTACTGAGGGCTACCACGGTATCGGCGGGCAATGTCTCCAGGTCAGATGGTGGAGAAGAAGGGTGAGACCGTATCCAAGGCGGTCGCCACCCGGCAGGGCGCTGGCGCCAGTGTCGCCAGCCATGGTGCCGATCACCATAGTAGTAGCAGGCAAAGCCATTGGATGCATGAGGCGTGTGCCACAGCTTCAAATGCCACCGTGGAGGCAGCGTCTTCCAAGCATGAAGTGCACGTGCCAACCAAGGCGCCGATTGCGCTCCTTGCGACTCTAGTCTGCTCATCTCCGGAGCTTGGCCTAGGTAAGTGCACAGGGCAGTTGCTCCCGCTGGCCAAAAGCGACAAGGGAGGTAGGCGATCAATGGACGGCATTTAGACGTGCTACGACGACGTCACGAGGATGGCCACCACCTTGCTAGTGGTGCGCTAAAATGCGACTGCTATGTCATTGCTATGATACAACCGCGCGCCTAGCGTAACATGCAACCTCAAGTAGTTTTCGATACTGTTTCTGCTGTTGCTGCTGCCTACGGCTGTGGTCAACACCGACAACAGTGATCCTTGCCACACTTCCACCGGCTGGTAACACTACTTGTGGTGCTGTTGTGACTGCAGCGACAGCTACTGTATCGGTTGCCATTGCCAACCGATGCTTGTGATCCCAGCCAGTGCATTGCTGCTACAGTAGTCGACGTCCCTTGCCCCCCCCCCCTTTTTTTTTGGGCTCACCGAACGCTCGGCGTGAGTGGGGTACCCCTTCTTGGGGTCTTTCTCGAATGCCACACTCGATGANTCCTTGCCACACTTCCACCGGCTGGTAACACTACTTGTGGTGCTGTTGTGACTGCAGCGACAGCTACTGTATCGGTTGCCATTGCCAACCGATGCTTGTGATCCCAGCCAGTGCATTGCTGCTACAGTAGTCGACGTCCCTTGCCCCCCCCCCCTTTTTTTTTGGGCTCACCGAACGCTCGGCGTGAGTGGGGTACCCCTTCTTGGGGTCTTTCTCGAATGCCACACTCGATGAATCCCATATCCTCTCCCCTTCTCTTTGTCTAGCTCGACTCCACGAGTGAGATCGCTTTGTGGGCTTGCCGACTGGCAAGCTCCTTGACTTCCCCCCTACTCTCATGGGCGTGCCGTTGCACTAGGAAGCTGCATAGTAGCTTCTTTCTGCTACAACGACGGCAGGGCCAGCTGCAGCTGCTCTCGCGGTTGCCTCCCCTGCTTCTACACGTGCAGCTACTACCACTCCTACAGCGCACGTGGCAAAGTGCCGCTGTTGCAGCTACTGATCGCCGTTGCTACTGGTACGGCTACTGCCCGCGGCCACTGGTGTTGTATCTGCCTGCTGCCACTACTACTACTACTACTATGCATTCCGCCTGCCGCTGCTGTTGTAGCTACTCGTAGCCCCGGCTACTACTCCGGCTCCTCATGAGGCTACTGTCATTCACTGCTACTACTGCAATTGCTCGCCACTACAACTGCTAATGCAAGTGCTTGTGTGGCTGCTGCCTTCCGCAGCTACGACGACAATTGCTCCTAAACCGTTTTCTTGTACGGCTATTGTTCCTTGTGGCTGCCACCACTTTCTTCGGTGCCTCCACCACTCCGCTCCATTGTAGTCGTGGTGATCCTTCCAGGACCTGCTACTACTGTTACTACTATGGTTGGCTGTCGCTGCTACCACTCATTGATGCTTCTGTTGCGTCCCTGCTCCACAGCACAACGAGTTGTGGCTTGTTTGCTTTGATACAAAAATGAGATTGCCACGAAGCTTCCTAGCACGTGTGCCATAGACTAGGCATAAACGCTCAGTCAGCTCGCGGAATCAACATAGGTCGGATGCGAAATGAAAAGGGTTTGGCTTGGCGATACAAACGATGTCAAATGTGCTTCCATAAAATAAAACACATGTAGACAGAAATGACAACTGACTAGAACACAACATGAATACTTGTTGCGGCTCACGGCAAGTTACCCAAACGTAGTGTCAGTTTGTCCTAAAACTGGCCCAAAACCATTGTTTTGGCCATAAACCTGTGTATAGGGATACAAACGCATAAGTGCCTGAGCCTAGTGATGTAGAATCTTGAGCTGGACACCACAACTGGTCACACACACTAGTCCAACATTTATCGGTGGATAGACAATGCAAAACGTGCAAATCGGGCTCGAGCACTAGTCCAGCGCGAAAACTCTAACGTCTGGAGAAAAACCAGAAAGGACCCAAGCAAGCAGCCGGGATGTCGTCGCAGCTGTCTCACAGCTGCTGCTGCATGGAGCCACCACTTGTTGGTGCTCCACTGCTAGCTATGTCCACAAAAGAATCATGCCGCTGTACTCTCCAATACTGCTGCTTCATAGAACATGTGTGAGGTATACAGATAATCACCACGATTGTTGCTCGTGATGGGGGGAAGCCACACAATTCAACCTGCTGGTGTGGAAGCCCTGATGGGAGGTGATAGAATTCTCCAAACACCAAGAGGCCAAGAAGATTTTGGAGGGTGAAAAATGAGGTGAGGCTCAGGGAGGGGCGCATGGACGGTCTAGAATGGAGGATGCGGCTCCATGAGAGAGGAAGGGATTATGTGAATTCAAGAGCGATGCCCTAGCGTATTGTGATTTGTTACGTTCCCGTCCTGCTGTACAGTTTGATCACTCAGCCGTGTCCATGCCCGTGCCGAGCCGTGATGCGGACCCAGGAGACAGTAGCGCGTCAGGAGGTGGTAGACCACCCACTCGGAGCTGACCGACGACTGACCTAGCATCCTGGATGCTGTCTCGGACCTTGTGCAGTTTCTCTACACCCTATAAGATTTCATTGGTGGACTGGTCGTCAGCCCGATTTGTGTGTTTTGCATTGTGTGTCCACTGGTTGATGTTGGATGCATGCATGTGACCAGTCATAGCGTTCGACTTGAGATCCAGCACGTTTAGGTTGAGACAGAGTAGCGTTCTCACTTGTCTGTGTAGACTTATGGGCAAAACATTGCTTTGGGTCGGTTTTAGGACAAACCTTGCATTGTGGTGTACGGCACCCGCCGTGTGGCGCGGCGAGGTTTTATGCTATGGACCCTGTCATTTGTTCACTCTCTCTGCAAATGCAATTGAAGAATTATGACACTCTGACTTTTGTCTCCTAGCCAGACCCTTGCTGTCGTGTGTACGACCTGTGATTGTTGTCACCGTCTGACCAGGGACTTACGCTGAGTTAGCGACTGTGTGGCTAGGAAGCTTCTAGGCATACTCTCATGGCATCAGAGGAGTGAGGCATCCCTCGCTGAGCTACGCAGCAGAGATGCAACAGTGGCAGCAGCAGTGAGAGCCACAACGAAAGCCACGGTCCTAGGAGGACCCACCAACCCATGGTGACCCGTCGGAGCAGATTTCAGCTGCGGAGACACCCTTGCAACCGCATCACCACGTTACCACCACGGGGCAGCTAAGGGATCCCCAGCCCTCTCTAGCAGAAATTGAGGCATGAGATGTTGAGAAGGGGCCTATGAAGGGTCCCAGAAACTTCACTCTTGTCGTACATACCACCCTCTACGGACGTGAGAGAATGCAACTGCCCTATTTGACCACTGCTTTGGCATGTAAGAGCTTGTTAGAAATCTCTTGCAAAACCCCATCCATCGCTTCCACTCCCGCCTCATTTTATGCCCTATAGGCTCTAGGAAATAGAACAACACTCTCAGATCTCGCTTTTCCTGGTTTTTAAGCCGAAACAAAAAATGTTGACGTTCTTGAATTTTTTCAACTTTTTGCACAAAACCACCACCATAGCATTCAACATCCTTTGGCACATAATCGCTCCAAATTTTGTTTCATTTGGACAATATTCATGTTGACGTCATCATTGTATGTGGACGTGAGAAGTAACACTAAGCCAATGTTTTGGTGAAACATCATTTGTTATCAGCGTTGCAAATCCTCCAGAAACGCTAACGGTTCTGCAATCTGATCAGTTTGACATCCTGGCCCATAATGAGCGCTGACATGGCTCCTGCCGTTGAGAAGGGAAAACAGCCAACAGACCCCTCATCCTCCTCGTCAAGGGTCCTGATCCCACGCTCGCAGGCCATTGAGGACTTGCGGAGTTGAAAAGATGAGATACACTTTCTGTACAAGTAGCAAAATGATGCCATCCATACCCTCACTCAAATCCTTCGTGGACAGTCCACGATTCCATAGCAGACCTCCGCGGAAGTCTGCGATGCCATACATTCTGCACAAAAGTCAGCACCCGCATTGATGTCAAGAGCAGGATTCGACCAGCCATCTCTTGATCCTTGGGATGAGGACCCTGAGATACTATGCATGGAGGATGACACCCACGCAAGTGAGATTCGCCTGCTTCAGGAGCGTCTTCGCCTGCTTCTAACGAGTTCCCGGCCTTCACAGACATCCGTTTCCCATCTCCCAGAGATCCTCCCTAGTGAATTTCCTTGTCCTTGTGTCTTCCCCATCCCCCTTCCTTCTCAGGTTGCGGTTGCCCTTCCTACAGAGCGGCAACCCAAGGACTTCGAGACACCGCCCCCACGGTACGTCAACGAGGAGGGCTTTGACAGCTAGGAGATTCTCTTTGAGGTCTTAGCCACCTCAAAAGGGGTATGGCCTTACTACAAGAGTCCATATCAGGTTACGTATCCCGCTCAGCTGTTGACAGTGGCCGAGGCGATACACAGACTCCTTTACGCCATGCCGCGGGAGACTGTGGTGGACATTCACCCTCTTCTAGGAGAGGCCGGCATAGGCGAGGATGCTGACCCACGTCGAGGCTGGGACTTGGCATTGTCTGTGCTTGCACATGCTACCCGTGCGTCTCACATTTGCACTTTTCACTCCCTTCGTTAGGGATCCACAGCCAATTACTGGCGGTGGGCCATGCGCATCTACACGCGCCTTGGGACCTCAGGAGGTAAAGTGCTGTGCGTTCTCCACATGATCATGCTCAACGTTCACCTTGAGCACATAGACATCTTCTCGGGGTACAACAATGCCGTTCTTAAGCCCTTCTCTATCTCCCTCCAGATTCTTTCTTAGGCGCATTAGCGCGTTTCTCCAAGTGACTTTCGTCCGGAAGGAAGCAGTGGCCCATCAAGATTCCGCTTGCTGCAGCGGTCATCGCGTCGCCACCTACGCTACTCTTGCAACACACTCCTCTGTCTTCTGGCGCATCCTCCTCCTCTCCTTTCACTTCACTTACCCTGATTCAGACACAAGGTGTGGCAGCAACTGCACAGTGGAAGAAAGGGAGGAAGAGGTGCAATTTGGGGAAGAGGAGTCGTAGCAACAACAACCACTGGTCGGTAGTAGTAGACCTACCATTCATTACAACTGTGCAGGAGCTCATCGCTACACCGAGTGCCATCAGCTACTCAACTGGGCATGGATCACTTGCAGCCTTCACGCCGCACACTCACAGCGGTTTGCGTCGAGCAGCACAACCTTTGGTCGTGCGGCGACCACCAGTGCAGCAGGTCCAGTCTCCCCACCAGTGAACAGTGACGATCCAGATCAGCGTGACTGCACCGTCACTGATCTCCATCACCTCCTGGCACTTTGTGTTCAGGGAGGTGCGATTGTGTTTTCATAGCCCGGTGGTTCACAGAATATTTGTTTGTGTGTTCTTGTTGCTCATGATGAGTCGCGTGGGGGGGGGGGGC
>SZWC01011484.1:37720-49989 GCA_023375785.1 Penium margaritaceum | reverse complement strand
CGACCACCAGTGCAGCAGGTCCAGTCTCCCCACCAGTGAACAGTGACGATCCAGATCAGCGTGACTGCACCGTCACTGATCTCCATCACCTCCTGGCACTTTGTGTTCAGGGAGGTGCGATTGTGTTTTCATAGCCCGGTGGTTCACAGAATATTTGTTTGTGTGTTCTTGTTGCTCATGATGAGTCGCGTGGGGGGGGGGGGCACAGTTGGCATGTGATGATGATGGACCTAATGGTAGAAATTGGATTCCTGACTCCCACCTTTGTGCACGCCATTGTTCCTCCTCGCTTGTTACTCAGAGTCCGTCCAAGGCCCAGTATTCCATTCCATATTACATAGTGAAGTCCTCCAGTGATGATGCCGGTGGCAACTGGATCATTGATTCTGATGCCACTCACCACATAACCTGTCATCGCAGTGATTTTGTTGTTCTTGGTCCTGTTGCGTCTTCGCTCCGTTCGCACAAGCTCTTGTTAGTCACTACCAGTCCAGGATATTGGGGTTGTGTGCTTTGATGGTCTGTCTAGCCCCTTGTATCTCTCCGAGGTGCTTTTTGTGCCTGATCTTGAACTCAACTTTCTTTTCGTGCTTGCACACTGATGAGACTCCCTGTGGAGCACACTGTAGAATTTGCGGCTATGATTGTTGTTGATACTCATGCCATTGTTCTTCGTGCCTTTGTTGTGGATGATTTGTATCATGTTCCTCTGACTTCTCCCTTTCTTTACTCTCCTCCACTTCAGTTCATGTGTTTGTCACGGGTGTTCTTTTCATTGAGCATCAGCGATTGCTGCATCACTGCCTGTGTCACGTGGAATAAAATACTATGTCTAAGCTCATTCCAACACAGCCCATACTCGGTCTTGACGTGTCCTCTTTGGAGAGGTCGCCCAAGACCAATTGTCTTTTTTGCGCTCAGGGTAAGATGCAATGTTGCACTTACCCTAACTCCCGCTCTCGAGCACTTCACCCCCTCGAGTTGGTCTATTTGAACCTTCTTGGTCCTCTCCCTGCTGATTCTTTGTCCGATCGTGGCGGATACGTGCTGATCTTGATGGACAACTTCACCCGGATGCAGTGGGTCTACAATTTGTGCCAAAAGAGCGACGTCGCTCTCGTGGTTTACATCTGGCTTGTGACGGCTGAGCGTCAGTCCCGCCACACACTGCAAACGTTCTGCTTGGATCGTGGTGGCCAGTTTCTTTGTGAGATGGATAGTTTCTTTACTGAGCACGATGTTTTCCACCTGGTTTCCACTCTTGCTACTCCTTAGCATATCTGTGTCTGTGAGCGCTGGAACCTCATCATGGAGGATACAGTTTGCGCTATGCGGTCTGAGTGCGGTATGCCTTAGTGCTTCGTGTTCGAGGGATTCGCCTACATGACGTGGGTCTCGAACCGCCTCCCACATGGTCCCCTTCCGCACCACGTTACACCATACAAGCTCTGGTTTGGCCATAGAGCCGATCTTTGTCTGGCTCGTGTTTGGGGCTCTATGGATTATGTTTGGTACACAAAGGACCAGCAAGGTTCTACCCGGCTCTCTACGTGGTCGCTTGCTTACCTTTGTGGGCATCCCCCCACGGAGACATATGTAGCGCTTTTGGGACCCCGCTCTTTGTCACATTGTTGAGTCTTGCAACATGCTCTTCTTGAGTCTCTCATCTACCATGACCTAACCACAATTATGTTGATGGCCGTCACACACGTTCCTATGTGTGAGGTTTCTTGACAGATGGGGGAGTTTGTGCCTATGAGCATCTCTCGTCTGGCGGATGTATCTATTTGAGTCCCCTCCCCTTCTCCGTCTTTGGCCCTTCATGACCCAGCAATCATAGCCGTCGCTCAAGAGACCTCTCTTGCTCAGCCCGTTTCTACCCATGCTCGCACCCCACAAGCACACATGATTATATATGTTGGCCTGAGGGTGAGTGTGCACCCTCGAGGGTCCCTAGCAGTGGCTGGTTCACACTACCAACAGTTTTTGGAGAGACTGAAACTGTGGAGGCAACTGGTTCCAAGGATGGCAAAATCTGGTCAGAGAGTGTGGCAATAGTTTTAGCCTCAATTGACTGGGAATGAACACTTGATCAAGGCCGACAAGCAGTGGCATTTTATAGCCACTGATCTAAGCTTTCCAGAACACCAAAGCATGCCAGATTTGGAGCTTCCTAGCAGATTCTATGGCTTCTAGAGTGCTCCTTGGTAGGCTGTCCTTTTCCCACCTAGGAAGGCATCCCTTCCCTCCTCTAGAAGCTTCTGNTAGATTCCTCAGCTTGCTTCTAGTAGGAGGGAAGGTGTCCAGAAGACCAAGACACCTCTAGATGCCTTGTAGGACAAGTCACCCCTTCTAGAAGGTGTGCCACCTTCCTGGACCCTCACCTGGCCTTCTAGAAACTTAAAGAGGAACTCTAGAGGTTGAGCTAGCTTCCTGGCATCTAGTTTCCACCTCCCTTGAGGCAGGGCAGAATTTCATCTTGTGGGACTTGAACCCGGGCCCCTGCCTCTAGAGGTGGACACCATTAACCACTAAGCCACTAAGGCTTGTCTTTTTGGTGTTCCTTTTTGGAGTCACTCCTGCCATGGTGAGGAGCATCATTCCAACAATCTCCCCCTTGCGCATCACCCATGGCAGTTGTCCATTCTCAACCTATAACTGAGGAGACTTTCTCCTCATGGGAGGCAAGTTTACATTTTATTGCCCCCTCCCACTCAGCCCCATCCTTCTTGTGCAGTGCCTCCTTGAGGCTCCTCTTGCGCGAACCCAGTCCAAATGCCCTTGTTGGCATCATATCTTTTTGTCCTTCTTCGCACACGGCTGCTCGTGCGGGGCTCTTGAGGCGGTTGTTGTTGTTGCTCTCCCCTTTCGGCGCCATCCTCTCCAAGCGCCTGCTCCTCCTCTCTTGGAGACCTTGGAGACATCGGTCGACTCCCCGCCTCCACGTCCATCTCCGGTGCTTTGGATTCCTCATCCGAACTGGCCGGAACAAATTGTGCCATTCGCCCATCCCTCGGGCGATCATCTCCGATTGGTGGTGATGCGAGGATGTCACCCTCATTCATGTCCTCTGGCATCTCCCCCTCAAGGAGTGGCATCCACTCCCCCCTCTTGGAGAGACCTGCCTCCTTGTCCGTCCAACGGCTTTTCTCGTCGAACGTGACGTCGCGACTCCGCACAATCTGCTGCCTCCTTGGGTTAAAGAGCCGATACGCCTTGCTTCCGCTCTCATATCCAAGGAAAATACACCGGTGGGTACGCGGGTCCAGCTTACTCCGTCGCTCACGTGCCTGCACCATTGCATGTGCAACACAACCAAACGTGCGGAGGTGACCCACCGCCGGCTTCCTCCCGCTCCACACCTCTTGTGGCGTCTTCCACGCATTGCTCTCCTTGTCCTTCAGCGGCTTGGTCGGCATGAGATTCATGATGTACGCTGCTGTCCTTGCCGCCTCCGTCCAATACCGTTGTGTAAGGCCGGCGTCGCTCAACATGGATCACACCATGTTAAGGATTGTGCGATTTGCTCTCTCTACGACGCCATTTTGTTGTGGGGAGTGTGGAGTTGTTTTCTGCCACTCAATCCCCTTGCTCTTCATCCACCGAAGGCACCCCGCATATTCACCGCCGTTGTCACTCCGGAACGCCTTCACCTTCAACTCTGTTTACCGCTCCACATCAGCCACAAACTCTTGCATGCACGCAAGGACCTCACTCTTCCGCTTCATTGGGTAGAGGTAGAGTTTCCGGCTGTGGTCATTGATGAAGGTGAGGAAGTAGCGAGCTCCGCCGATGGAGCTCTCAAGCGGTCCACACACATCTATGTGTACCACGGCCAGTTTTGCCGATACACGCGTCCTCTTGGCGACAAACGGCTGCCGAGTTGATTTACCAATGATGCATGGCTCACACACGGTCTCCTTGGTTCCATCAAGGCCGCTGATTTGGAGACCTCGCACCACTTCCCTCTTAGCCATCTCCTTCACGGTCGATGGAGAAATATGGCAGAGTCGGCGGTGCCATAGGTCCAGGTCTCCTCCATCCTTCGTTGCAAGATTGGCGGCGTTGGACCCCACCCGGCTGATGAGGATCTTTCTGCGTAGCAGGTACAAGTCCTCCTCCCTCTTGGCACGCGCAATCACCTCACCTTTGCCCTCTTTGCGGATGACGGCCTCCTTCTTTGTGAAGAGTACCTCAAGTCCCTTGTCGGTAAGGCAGCTGACGGAGAGCAAGTTTGCCCCAAAGTTGGGCATATGCAGCATATCGTAGATTGTGCTCGTGACAGGTTTGCCATCCACAACTGACTCAATGCGGACGTTACCCTCACCGGCGGCCACCTCTGTTTTTCCATTGGCCACCATCATGCGTCTCTTTGAGGCGCCGTAGGTGACAAATGCCGCCCTTTTGCATTGCGTGTGGCGGCCTGATCCAGAGTCGATGACGGCAACTCCCGGATCCTTCAAGTTGGTGGAGTTGTACGCCATAAGGGCGTGCTCATCTTTCTTCCCGCCCCGCTGCGACTGATCTGTTTTCTTCTTGGGACAGTTGCGCGCGTAGTGGCCCTCCTTGCCGCAGCTGAAGCACTCCCCCTTCTTGTCACCCTTCTTAGTGCCCTGTTTGGCACCCTTCTACTTGTCGCCTCGGCCTCTTCTTTGAGGATGAACTGTGTAAGCTGAAGTTGATGCCGCTGCACTCTCTCGACCGCCACGTCGCATCCACTCATTGTGCACGTACTCAGCAACCTTCGGGTACTTCAGCTCCTCAGAAGGCCAGCCACCAAGGACTGTGATCATGGGACTCCAACTGTCTGGCAAGGCCAGAAGGAGGATCATAGCTTGCAACTGAGAGTCGACCTCCCAACCCGTGGCCACGCACTCCGCTGCGAGGGACTCAATGTGCTGCATGATCTCCATGATGTTGTCGCCTTCGTTTGCTCGGAGGGTGACGAGCCGTTTGAAGATGAAGAGCTGATTGGCAAGGTTGCTTGACTAGTAGATGGAGCAGAGTTTTGACCATGCGTCCACGGCCAGGGTGCATCCGTGGATGTGCCCAAGCTGTGGTGGGCATAACGCGGACACAAGGAGCACCAATACCTTTTTGTTGCGCTTCTTGTATGCCTCCTTCACCTCAGCCATTGCAGTCTCCGGCGGAGCAGTCTCATCACCTTTTACGAGCTCAAGCAGTCCCTTGTCGTCGAGGAAGACCTCAAACTGCCACCTCCACGAGGCAAAGCCTGTCCCATCAAACTTAAGGACAGTGCGGCTGCTCGCTTGCTCGCTGGTTGCCATGTCTTGCTGTTGGAAGCGTGAAATCAAGCTGGCTTTGAACCCTTTAGAGGCATGGACCCATAACCCTTTGTTGGCCCGAGGGTGAGTGTGCACCCTGGAGGGTCCCTAGCAGTGGCTGGTTCACACCACCAACTGTTTTTGGAGAGACTGAAACTGTGGAGGCAACTGGTTCCAAGGATGGAAAAATCTGGTCAGAGATTGAGGCAGCAGTTTTGGCCTCAATTGGATGGGAATTAACAATTTATCAAGGCCGAAAAGCAGTTGCATTTTATAGCCACTGATCTAAGCTTTCCAGAACACCAAAGCATGCCAGATTTGGAGCTTCCTAGCAGATTCTATGGCTTCTAGAGTGCTCCTTGGTAGGCTGTCCTTTTCCCACCTAGGAAGGCATCCCTTCCCTCCTCTAGAAGCTTCTGCCCATTCCTAGATTCCTCAGCTTGCTTCTAGTAGGAGGGAAGGTGTCCAGAAGACCAAGACACCTCTAGATGCCTTGTAGGACAAGTCACCCCTTATAGAAGATGTGCCACCTTCCAGGACCCTCACCTGGCCTTCTAGAAATTTAAAGAGGAACTCTAGAGGTTGAGCTAGCTTCCTGGCATCTATTTTCCACCTCCCTTGAGGCAGGGCAGAATTTCATCTTGTGGGACTTGAACCCGGGCCCCTGCCTCTAGAGGTGGACGCCATTAACCACTAAGCCACGAAGGCTTGTCTTTTTGGTGTTCCTTTTTGGAGTCACTCCTGCCATGGTGAGGAGCATCATTCCAACACTATACCCATGCCCAATAGCACTCTCGCCTCTATGCATGAGCCCGCCTCTAATCCTGCTCCTAATGCCTCGTTCACAACCAGCCCTGCGCTCCCTGCCACTTCACCAGCATCTCCTCACATTGCATCATCTACTCCTTTGTCTCAATTACCACCAGGTGTTTTCATGCCTGTCTGTAAGCCTGAGGTGAGCTGTACAAGCCCACGATACATGTGTGAGCCCTGTTGTCGTCTTTGACCATTGGTCTCTAGAGTCCAGGGAGCGTCTGATCCCGCACCTAGGTGCTCCACTTGTAGTGTTGCGAGTGGTAACCCCGGCATGAAGGCCCTAGGCCTTAGTGTACGCAAAAATCATACAGAGGTGCATCCAATGTGCCCTGTCAGGCACGATCTGGTTACTCCCGAGCTCCGCATCGCTTCTGATGCAACAGCTGATCTTGTGGTTGTCACACCCAGCTTTGAGGCGTGTGCACTTGCGGCTCAGAGCTCTCCCTCAATGGCGCCTGATCCGGGCACACTGAGGGAGGGTATCTCATAAAAGGATGCAGACGCTTGGCGTACTACCTACAAGGATAAGCTTCGTGCCATTTGAGAGCATGGAGTTTACGAGCTAGGCAACCTTCCACCCGGGACAAAGGATATTCAGGTCATGTGGGTCTTTTGCAAGAAAGTAAAGCCGGATGGATCACTGGAACGCCACAAGGCTCTCTTGGTCGTCAAGGGGTATTCCCAAATGGAGGGCGTCGACTACACTCACGCATTCACCGCTGTCGGTTGCATGACCTCAGTTTCCGTTCTGTTCCGTGTGGTGGCTCAGCATTGCTAGGAACTGCACCAGATGGATGTGAGGAGAATGCTTGAGGTCGTACAAGGCCTTGGACTTGCGCAAGGCCTTGTACGACCTCAAGGAGTCTCCTCGGTACTAGAACCAAGAGATCACAGGTACCCTAACTCGCACGGAATATGTATAGAGTGAGGCAGATCCCTGTCTTTTTATCCGACAGTCACCTGAGCGGTTCACCATCATCCTAGTCTATGTGTACGACCTCTTGATCGTGTCTTCATCCTTGGAGGTCATGAAGGAGGCCAAGGCGGTTCTCCAGACTGCCTATTAGATGAAAGACCTCGGTCCGCCAGCTGTATTTCTCGGCATGGAGATCGTGCGAGACCGTAGACGTCATATACTCCTACCGCATCAGGCACGATATGCACGTGTTGTGAGGGAGCATTTCAGTGATATCCTTGGCACAGTGCCCACAACCTCCACACCTCTCAAACCTGATGAACAGGATGTCCTAAAGTTGGATGACCCAATATAGTTGGGGAAGACAATGGACGTCACATTGTACATCCGTCTTATCTGATCTCTGATGTACCTGGCCACTACCACACGCCCTGAAATTGCCTTTACCGTCAACCTCCTTACACATTTTTTACAGGCTCCAAGTTCTAGAGTCCTTTATGCGACTATACGAGTGGTGCAATACATGGTCTCTACACCGTACCTTGGGCTCTGCTTTTGTCGGCAGTGTTCGGTGGTTCTTGACGGGTACACCGATAGCGACTCGGCCTGGAGTGTACATGGACACAGTCACGTGCTCTTGGTTGGTGGTATCGCTGTGTCCTGCCACAGCAGGAAGCAGGGCTCCATTGCATGTAGCTCGTCAGAGGGAAAGTACGTTTCTCTGGGTGCAGGGGATGCTGAGGTAGTCTGGCTGCAGCGCTTATTCCTTGAGTTGGGTTAGTGAGTGCCCACCATTATGCTTCTTTGTGACAACCAGAGCACTCTTGCCATTGCAGAATACTCTGGTGTTTTTCATGCTTGCACAAAGCACATTTCGATTGAGCACCATTTTGTGCATGATCTGGTCAAGCGACACGTGATCCCCGTCATATGGATCGGCACTGACATGCAATGTGCTTATTTCCTGAAGAAGGCACTGGCTCGCGGAAAGTTCCTGGTGGCCATTCATCCCGTCGGGCTTCACCCCTTCCCTGAGAGTTGTTCAGTGTGGGGTGTGCTTGTGTTTGGTCTGTTTTTGCACTCGTTGCACTCATACCAGTCTTGCATGAGTATGGACATGCGTACCATCGGGTCATGGGGTAGTGTTGTGATTTGTGGCATTCTCGTCAAGCTGTACAGTTTACTGTGACCACTCGGTTGTGTCCATGCCTATGCAGATCCCTGATGCAGACCCAGGAGGCACCGGCGCGTTGGCAGGTGGTGGACCACCCACTGGGAGCTGACCGAAAACTGCCCCAACATCCTGGATGTTGTCTCGGACCTTCTGCAACGTTTCTGCAGCCTGTAGGATTTTATCGGTGGACTGGCTGTGGGTTCAATTTGCATGTTTTGCATTGGATGTCCACCGTTTAATGCCGGATGCATGCATGTGACCATTCATAGCGTCTAGCTTGAGATCCTGCACGTTTATGTTCAGATAGCATAGCGTTCTGACTTGTCTGCGCAGAGTAAGGCTGCACACCGAATCCGATTCGCGAATCCAAGCCTGGATTGAGATTCGTGAGTCCAAATCCAAGGGTAGATTTGGGTTTGCGAATCTGAGACCCGGATTCGCGAATCCTGTCAGATTCGTGAATCCAACGAATCCATCCAATATTGTGTACAAGGGTTACTTTTTCACTCTCCATAGTGGCTTTGCATTTCATATGTTGATGGACAAGATGCATTCATTATGTGGCTTCTGAAATTGTACATCACATTCGCCAACACACTTCCTTCTGCATCACATAAAACTTCAAACAACTTCATCCAAAAAGAGCACTTCTTAACAGGTTCAGAAAACACACTGTTTGAACATGTCCTCCTGCATGACGGCATACCTGCCATGTCCACTGGAATGCATGACGGCATGCCTGCCCTGACTACTTGGCTGCATGACGGCATGCCTGCCCTAACTATTTCACTGCATGGTGGCACGCCTGCCTCACCATCCATTGCTCATGCAGCTCCAACGTGAACACCACCAGCAACCCCACTAGGTTCTGCAATGTCCTGCNACTGTTTGAACATGTCCTCCTGCATGACGGCATACCTGCCATGTCCACTGGAATGCATGACGGCATGCCTGCCCTGACTACTTGGCTGCATGACGGCATGCCTGCCCTAACTATTTCACTGGGTGGTGGCACGCCTGCCTCACCATCCATTGCTCATGCAGCTCCAACGTGAACACCACCAGCAACCCCACTAGGTTCTGCAATGTCCTGCTCAATTCCTCCCATGTCTGCAACGTCATCGTCTTCATCCTCTCCATCCGCATCGTTGCCATTTCCCTGCAGAGCCACATGTGCTGCACGACGCAAGAGGTTCACACGCTGCTCTTTGGCTTCCAGTTCTGGAGCTACTGCTCCCAAGGGAGCGACGGGAAAGTCTGCGAGTGCAGGATCATTCACCCAGGATTTCAGCAGCATGAGATTTTCAATTGTCAGGTCAATGAGGCTCTGTCTGAAGTCTGTGATAACATGGCGGCCGAGTGAATATAGCCGCTCAGATGGTGTACTCGTTTCCGGGACTGCAAACAGGTCCAGGGCAGCAAGGTGGAAGGTTGGGAATGCATTATTGTGCTTCCTCAGGTGCTTCAGAACGTTGCACAACCGACCCTTCTTCTCCTCCTTGGCTCACGCTTCTACCTCGAGCTCCAGTGAGCTTGGCTGTGTCTGCACTTGGACCTGGTCGTCCTCAGCAAACACGTCGGCTGCTGCATCCTCCAGTGTAGCCTCCAGCAGGTTCTGGTTCTGGTTGATGCGCTGGCTTCAGCGCGGTGCCGATGTGACAGCATCTAGGTTCTGTTGTGACGTCTCTGCATACATGAACACATGAATGCAGGGTTAGCTATTCATTCAGCACAGTGCGAGGAGCAAAAACCGAGTGGTCCACCATTCAATCATCACCTGCTGGCGTTCCCGCGGATGATGATCCTGCTGTAGCCACCTCGCCCTGGCTCAGTGTCACCGATGTTGACTTCACTGCCACGTCAGCTGCTGCTGCCTCCAGTGCTGCTGCTGCTGCCTCCTTTGCCTGCCTGGCAACATGAAGATTCATTTGGTTTTTTATGTGAGTAATCTCAAGCACTATCGGGACCCAAGTAAGAGATAACCTGGCAAGATTGACTCTCCTCTGCCTCCCATTCACGTGGACAGGGATTTAGAGTACATTATTGAGGACATCCTTGGGCAACGACGCCGTGAAAAAAAGAGTATCTGGTCAAGTGGCATGGCTACGACACCGCGCACAACAGATTGGAGCTCTAAGACAACCTTCAAGATATAGATCATCTGATTGACAGCTGTTACAGGTGTCACTGGCCTACGCGTGCTAACATTTTGGGATGTCGTGGCTGAAGGGCTGGGGAGAAGTCTTACATCCTGGATGTACATGAGTCCCTTCACTTCGCGAGTGGGTATTAATGTCATTACATCCGTAGCTCAGTGCATGCAAACCTAAGGAATTCTATGCTGACGGACCAAAGGCATATTGGCCACCTACCCCTCCTCTCTATGTTTCTTACTTAATAATACTTTGAAACATTCGACCAATTTCCATAAAGGTTGATAGAATTATCATGAATGATGTCAATGTTTTGATATTGTTTTGATAGCTCCTTGACAAAGCTTGAATTGTAAAAAAACACGCCCCGATGTTTTTCAACTCCCTCCAATTCTTGGCAGAGTTTCTTGGCATGACTACTCACAACACGACGTTGCATGTGTCGCTTGACTCAACCACGCAATGACCAGGATATGCTCATTTTCTTGCTATCATGTCTATACGTTCAACATATGCAACACTTATCATCGAATTACAATCAATGCTAGATGCAAATCATCCGAGTGTCCGAATTCCTCAAATCGTATTCTGCTCCGCACCTGATTGCTGTCAACAATCTATGTCCCACTCGGTGAAAAAAAAAAAAAACAAAACAAAAATTGCACGACAAGAATTTACAGGGACTGAAAACTCTTTTGCTTCCAAACACCCTTTTGCGCTTGACTAGCATGAAAATTTGCAAACAATAATGACATGCGATACACCTTATTGGAATTGTGAATGCCCCATGCATTGTACATGCCTTGAGACTTTTAATACAACAAACAGGGTCGATATTGAAGTTAGAAATAAATATGGGGTATCTAGGAACATGAAATCATAAGGATGGGTGTACATTTCTTTACATGTCAAAGGGGTGGAAAATGGCTGAACAATGTCAAAACAGGGGTGATCAATGCTAGTGGCTTTGTAATGCGCGCTACGTAAGTCATTTCCTGCACTTTGGTGCTGGTACAAACTTGGACTTGGGCATGACAGGGAAAACAGGGACTGGTCGTCAGCCGAAATTCCTACCAAAAACAGTTTCTCAGGACCATGGCCGTGTGAGATGCCCGAGGGCCATGGCTATGGCCGTGAGACCAATGAGCGGTCTTTGGTTGGGGGCCCGCCACAGCAGTGGTCATTGAAAATGTATAAGCATTGTTTGGAGGAGCAGAAAAAGTGGCCAAATCTAGGGTCTATTCCACCTGGCAGCAGGGCCTTCCTCAGATACCGGCAGCCTGTCAATGTTTGAAGAAGTATTGAAAGGAAGAGGAAGGAGTAAAGATGAACCCATCGAACGGATTGGGGAGGGCAAGGCTGGTGCAAAGGGCATCGAAATGCTCATTGGGGAGCACGTGTGTTGCGAGGTCAACGGGGTTGATCTTGTTTATCTTTCACCTTCTACTTCCATCTCGCCTGACTGATCACACCAACTCAAACCTTCTTGCTCTTCGCCCCTTCCCCTTCACATGTTGAAATGATCCCCACAATGGAGACTCTATGCTTCCCTCCTTGATAGACTATGAGTAAAGCGTCACCTCTCCTCTCTTCTCCAAAAACTCTGGCCTTCATCGAAAACCCACATAACCCATCACCTCCGTTACTTTTCTCAACAGAAAGCCCTTCGAAAGCGACACACCATCAAACACTTGGAACACTCATTGTCATTTTGGAATACCGGTGCACTTCATTGCCATCTAATTTGCAGTTCACAGCCCTCGTAAAAGCACAAACTCAAATACAAACATACTATAACAATAAACAGGTCACACATCACCAAGCTGCGCTCCTCAAGTGGAACTCTGAGGGTCATAAACCCCCATCCCTCTTGTCTGCCAAAACTTGTGTGAGACAACCCCCTTGCAAGATTTTGGCCTTTGTGG
>SZWC01011484.1:16987-29866 GCA_023375785.1 Penium margaritaceum | reverse complement strand
TGACTTGGAGACATTGCCTGCCGAAACCATGGTAGCCCTCAGTGGAGCTGTGGCGGTGTTGTACGCCGAGCTCCAGGGTCTAAAGCACATGGTGCAATAGCTCACAGACCATGTCGTCTCTTAGTGGGCCGTTGCCTCCATGCTACAAACACGCCCATGTTCCTTTACGCCATCTTCACCTCCTACAGTAGCGTCAGCTGACAATGCCACGCCTCCCGACCTTAGCTTTACATCTGATGCCCTCTGCTCTGTCCTAGAGGCGGTCGTAGTCATCCCGACATCTGACCCCTCCGCTTCTATGATAGTCCCTTCAGCTCGTGCTTCTCACACTTGCACTCGATACGCGAGGCACCGCATGGCACGTTTGGCTAGATGTGCCTAGCAGGCAGCAATAGCGACAGTTGTGCCAAATGCTACGATGGAGTTGGCTCCCTCGTCCCTGGTTGTAGGGTTGGTGCGGCACCCCGTCGTGACCTCTACCGGTGTGTCGGTCAAGGGGGGGATGGAGTGTCCACCGACGACTAGTAGAGAGTGCAGGCAGGATGTGATGGACGGTGTTGCATGACAGGAAGTTCTCAGTGAGGACGGATCTTCCGAGGAGTGGTCCGACGTGGAGTCACACGCAGACGAGTGGTCCGAAGCGGAGTGGGAAATGGACGTAACGATGGAGATGGGGATAGAGACTACAACTGATGCTTTAGTGACAGCGACCGATGTAGCACGTGTGGCAATACTAGTAGAAGAGATATTAGCAAAAGTGGTGGTGACCGTTGACACCCTTGGAGCAGACGTTCAAGCAGTGGGCATGTCGATAGCCATCTACATCGTGGTAGTAGTAATAGTAGTAGTAGTAGTAGTAGTAGTAGTAGTAGTAGTAGTAGTAGTAGTAGTAGTAGTAGTAGTAGTAGTAGTAGTGGTAGTAGTAGTACCAATCGTTGCTACAGATAACATGAAGGCAGTGGGTACCCTTGTTGGTGCACACACCATGATGATCGTCGCTCCTACAGTAGCGGCTACTACCACAACAGGATTAGACACTCCCTTAGCTGTAGCATTAGCCATTACACGTATACATGCAGAGGGGGTACCCAGAGAGGCAGGAGACGTCAAGGCTGCCAGAATGTCTGCTATGGCCAATGCCACTGCCACGACTGTCTATGGAGGTGCTGTCGTCGCGGAGGACACAGCTCGAGTAGTAGCTGATGCACCAGAAGTGGAGTCGGCCCCTACATCTACACTCTTCGCGACCAGTAGGATACAGTTGCACATGTGGATGGGCACTTGTAGGGCCTCACGCTTGAGTTGCATGAAGCAAGCACACGTTGGGACACTGAGACACCACAGGTCGCCAGGTAGTGGCAGTAGACATGGAGAATGTGTACGCGCGCCTTGAGGCTGTTGAGTTGATGTTCCACGCTGTGGTTTGGAGACGGTCTGAGTTGCGCCGACAAGTGAGGAGATGATGTTAGTGGATGCTTCTGGCAATGATGGCCCATGGAAGAGCAACCATTACCGTGATCCACAGTGTTGACATCCGAGTGGTAGTTGTGTCCGCAGCATCAGATGAGCCTACAACAGCCACCCCTACATGCGTATCTACCATGGAGGATGCAAAACGAGATGTGGACCTCTAGCTCATGGCTGCCTTGACCGACATCGCTGGCACCATGGCGGTTCCAGCCGATGACACAACTACACATATCCGAGCTACAGTTCCCATACCCGAGCGCATGCCCTCTGCGGACAAGGAGCAACAAGTAGTTGCGGCTCAAGTGGCGGCGTACGTGCAACGTCTCATGACCGAAGTCCGAGAGGCCAGCAGCCGTTGTTACACTACGGATGTTCCAGCACGATAGGCTGCCGAGGAGTTTGTGGAGGATGTAGACATGGGTCTTGAGGCAGGTGAGAGGTCTTTACAAGATGCACGTTTTGGACGGGCGGACGTTCAGCGACAGGTGGACGATTGGTTATACACCAAGGATAAAGAGGAGCCTCGGGACATTGTACAGGCTCTTGATGACGACAAGGATGCAACAGAGGCAGCTATCGATGGCTGAGTGACAAGTGTGTCAACAGTAGCCGGTGCCTCTTCCGTGGCACCTCTTGTTGATGCAGACGTTGTAGATGCCGACACGTTCTGGTGTCGACACCTCGCCAGCATGTGACGGCCAGGCAACAGTTGATTCTGTAGCTGACCTATGCGATGAGGCAACAAGGATGCAAGAAGCCGTGGCTCGTGCCGACGCCCATGCAATCGAGGTACACCGCAAGGTTTCTTCCGTGACTAACCACCTACATGCCACAGATGCAACCACCCAGCCGACAGCCGCAACAGAGCTTGTCGAGCAGTACACGAGTCTCGACGCTGCAAAGTCCATGTGGCAATCTGCAGCTCAGTAGCTGGTAGGAATACAGCATGTGATGTAGTTGGAGGAGGCCCTCAGCGCTATACTTGTCACAACGGTAAGTGACGACAGCAGTGATAACTACAACAGCGACGACAACGAAAGCGACGATGGCACTCCAGGGTGAGGTTATGTGCGAGCACATCCCACCAGCATCATCGTCACCCCTACTACTTTATTGTAGGAATTTGAGGCCATGGGGGAGCCGTGCTCCCATCGGAGGGATTGTGTTCGGCGCGGCCATCAGGTTTACTTGTCCTATCAGCCTCTATAGCCCAGGGGGTGTTGGTGTGTGCGCTTTGGCCTCATACCCTTATGAGGTCAACATTGTTAGTTTGTGTCTGACACGATGCTCCGATTCAGGTTATGCTGGTCGAGATGCGTGCACCTAGTGAATTGTACCGGTGTAACGTGGAGACCCTTTGCCTTCATGTGTTATGTATGTTCCATGCATCTGAGCCGGTCTGGTGGGAACCAGGACCTCACAGACATGTTCTAGGATCATGAGGAGACCTTGTCGCTTGGTACCTCTTGTGTGACATTCGTCATGTGAGTGTGTGATTTATGTCTTGCACGGTTGAGACCCGGGAACTTGGTGAGTTACACCACTGTCACAAGGAGACCTTGTATTATGGATGGTGTTTGCGACAAACGTGGTTGTAGCCCCTCACTCGTCGTTGTAGTGACGTCGTTGTCAGACAGGGGGAGTGTTGGTTTGTGTGGCTTCCATCCGTCGCAATTGACGACCATGGTGATTATCGGTATACCTTGCACTGGTGGTATGAATCAGTAGTACGTGAGAGTATAGCGACATGATCCCTATTGCAAACAAAGCTGGCGCTAGAGCAACAATGAGTGGTGGCTCCATGCACCACCAGCTACCAGAAAGCTACCAGGACATCCCGGGTGCTTGCCATGGTCGTTTTTGGTTTTTCTGCAGACGTTATAGCTTTCTTGATGGACTTGCTCTTGAGCCCAATATGCATGTTTTGCATTGTGTTAACCGATCGATGCCGGAATTGTGCGTGAGATCATTTGTAGTGTTCGGCGCGAGATTCTACATCTCTAGACTGACACAGTGATGTGTTTGGATACCTGTGCGCAAGTGTATGACCAAAACAGTGAATTTGGGCCGGTTTTAGGACAAACTAACACTACGCGTGCGTCGCTTACCATGAGCCGCGGCAGGTATTTCTGGTGTGTTCTTCTTAATTGTCTTTCCTCTTCGCATGGGATTTATTTCATAGAAGCACATTTGACACCGTTTGTGTCACCTTGCCAAGCCATTGTCGTTTTGCGTCCAATATATGTTGAGGCCACAAGCTGATTGAGCGCTTACGCCTAATCAATGGCAAGCGTGCTAGGAAGATTCATGGCAATCTCATTTGCCGTAAGTATAATTCTCTCTCAAAATTACTCCCCCCGTGTAGATCCAGGCCCACATGACACGCGAAAAAATGCTCAAACCTGTTTTTNCGCGAGATTCTACATCTCTAGACTGACACAATGATGTGTTTGGATACCTGTGCGCAAGTGTATGACCAAAACAGTGAATTTGGGCCGGTTTTAGGACAAACAAACACTACGCGTGCGTCGCTTACCATGAGCCGCGGCAGGTATTTCTGGTGTGTTCTTCTTAATTGTCATTCCTCTTCGCATGGGATTTATTTCATAGAAGCACATTTGACACCGTTTGTGTCACCTTGCCAAGCCATTGTCGTTTTGCGTCCAATATATGTTGAGGCCACAAGCTGATTGAGCGCTTACGCCTAATCAATGGCAAGCGTGCTAGGAAGATTCATGGCAATCTCATTTGCCGTAAGTATAATTCTCTCTCAAAATTACTCCCCCCGTGTAGATCCAGGCCCACATGACACGCGAAAAAATGCTCAAACCTGTTTTTGCTTATGAGAACCACCTTTCCATAGGCCTCTCTACCCGTACTAACATCCCGTCAAATCATACTCCTCCCCACCAACCCCACTCAAGATCTACTTGTTGTGATTTGTGACATTCGTGAACAGTTTACTTTGACCACTCGGGCGTGCCCATACTCATGCACATATCTGAGGCGGGCCCTGTTGCCACCGGTGTGACGATTGGCGGCGGACTACCGGCTTGGAGCTGACCGACTACCGTTCCAGAGCCCCAGATGCTGCCGGGACTCTCTGCTGTCTTTTCTACAGCTTGCAGGCGTCTTTCGGCGGACTGGCCATGAGCCGTATTTGCATGTTTTTGCATTATATGTCCATTGTCTGATGATAGATGTGTGCATGTGAGCAGTCGTAGCGTCCGTATTTTGATTTTGCAAGTCTAGGTTCAGACGGCGTAGCATTCTGACATGTGTGCGCGGAGTTACGGCCAAAACAATGGTTTTGGGCCGATTTTAGGACAGCTCTTGGACTGCCGCGTGCGACACCCGCCGTGCGCCGTGGCAGGTATTTATGCCTTGGACCTGTCAGTTGTCATCTCTCTCTGCATATGCTATTGAAGTATTCTGACACTTTGTCTTGTGTCTCCTAGCCAAACCCTTGCCGTTGTGTGCACGATGTGTGACAGTCGTCACCTTCTGACCAAACACTGACGCCCAGTTAGCAGCTGTGTTGCTAGGAAGCTTCTACGCATTTTCTCATGGTATCAGAGCAGTGAGACAGTTCTCACTGAGCTGCGCAGCAGAGACACAGCAGAGCAGCAGCAGTGAGAGTCACCATTGCAACAGATTCCTGGGAGCCTGTCGGAGACAGCTGGTTGCCGTCGGCACGGCCCTCACCCACCACGTGAGATCGCAGCAGCGCTATTACTACCGTGCCAGCAGCAGCAGCAGTGTAGCAGCAGCAACAGCGGTGCGTGGCAGTTGCAGTGAGCGCAGCTACCATCCACAGCCGCATTGGCAGCAGCAGTAGCAGCGGTGTCAGCAGCAGCGCAGCAGCAGCAGCGACAGCAGTAGCGCAGCAACAGCGGCAGAAGAAGCAACACAGCAGCAGCGGGGGCAACAGTAGTGCAGCAGCAACAGCAAAAGCCGTGGCGGCAACAGCAGGGCAGCAGCGGCAGTAGCAGCAGTAGCAGCACAGCAGTGGTAGCAGCAATAGCACGCGGCGGAGGCAGCGAGCAGCAGCCGTAGCGCGCAGCAGCAGTAGCAGCAGCGCAACCACTGCTGCCACCGCTGCATACATAGCTATACAACTATTGATGCAGCTGACAACACAGCTGCAGCAGCAGCTGAGCGGAAGCTGTTGCGGAGCTTCCGCGTAGCCACCTCGGAACGGCTGCACGCTTGCAAAACGCTGACAGTCTCAACTCCTCCAGAAACGCTGACAGTTTTGAAATCCGACAAACGTGACCTATCGCCCCATACTGAGCAGCAACATGAGCCTGTCCGACAACAAGAAGGGACCAGGCGCCCCCTCCTCCTCTTCGTCTGGTGTACTGAGCCCACGCTCGTAGGCCATTGAGGACCTGCGAAGCTAGCAGGATGAGATGCGTCGCCTCTAGAGAGAGCAGACTGACGCCATCTGCACGCTGACTGAGCTTCTGCGTGCTCAATCCACGACTCCTCAGCGGGCTTCTGAGGGAGCTGCCGGCATTGCGGTCTTTATCCAACAGTCGGCTCAAGCACCCGTGACAGGCGCTCCACCTGTCCCACCACCTACTGACCTCCTTGATGATGAGCCACTCATGCCAGGCATTACGGATGATTCCCCGGCTCAGGAGATTTGAGTTCTTCAGGAGCGCCTCCGTCAGCTGTAGATGGGCACCCGATCTCCTCCGTTTTCCCCAATACGATCTTTACCTGACTACCCCGGTGACCATCCTCTTCCAGGAGTCTTTCCCATCTCTCGTCCTACTCAGCCTGTGGTTGCCCTCCCCACGGAGCGGCAGCCCAAGGATTTTGAGGCACCACCTCCACGGTAAAAAACCTACGTCCGCTGGCACTCCTACCTCAGTGTGAGGTCCAGTCTTGCCTGCTCCAGCTGTCACACCCAGCCCCGTGTTCCCCACACACGCATCTCCTCACACGAAGTCTCCGGTTGCCTCGTCTCAGCCCTCACCAGCTGCGGTTGCATCTGTCCCTGAGCCTGAGGTGCGTCCTTCGACCTCAGGTTACTCCCGTGAGCCTGGTGGCCGTCTTTGACCACTGGATTCCGGAGCTCAGCGAGCGTCGGGCACCAGACCCATGCGCTCCTCTCGCAGCATCGCGAGTGGTGATCCCAGCACAAAGGCCCTAGGCCTGAGTGTCCACACTGAGCATACAGAGGTACATCCAGAGTGCCCCGTAAGGCAGGACCTCGTCACTCGCGAGTTCCATATCGCCTGTGACGCAGCAGCTGATCTCGTGGTTGTCAGGCCCGGCACTGAGGCGTGTGCACCCGCCATGCAGGATGCTGACGCTTGGCGTGCTGCCTGCAAGGATGAGCTTCGCGCTATCCAAGAGCACAGAGTCTACGAGCTTATCAACCTTCCTCCTGGGAGGAAGGCTATTCAGGTCAAGTGGGTCTTTCGCAAGAAGGTGAAGCCGGATGGTTCACTGGAACGCTACAAGGCGCACTTGGTCCTCAAGGGGTACTCTCAGATTCAGAGAGTCAATTACACCGACACTTTTGCCCCTGTTGGTCGCATGACCTCAGCTCGAGCTCTGTTTGGTGTAGTGGCTCAGCATGATTGGGAACTACACCAGATGGATTTGAACAATGCGTTCCTCCATAGCTCTCTGGATGAGGAGATTTACGTGGCTCAGCCACCAGGCTTTGAGGACGGTGACAAGGTCTGGCGCTTACGCAAGTCCTTGTATGGCCTCAAGCAGTCTCCACGGTGTTGGAACCGGGAGATCACCGGCACTTTGACTCGTGCAGGATACGTGCAGAGTGAGGCAGACCCCTCTCTGTTCATCCTACTGACACCCGAGCGGTTCACCGCCATCCTGGTCTATGTCCATGACCTTTTGATCGTGTCTTTGTCCCTGGAGGCCGTGAAGGAGGCCAAGGCTGTCCTGCAAACTGCCTACAGAATGAAGGATCTCGGTCCTGCCTCGGTGTTTCTCGGTATGGAGATCGTGCGAGATCGCAGACATCAGAAACTGTTGTTGCATCGGGCCCGATACGCACGAGTCGTAGGGAAGGGCTTTAGCAATCTCCTCGGTGTAGTGCCCTCCGCTTCCACACCTCTCACACCCAATGGGCAGGATGCCTTGAAGGTGGATGATACTACACAACTGGGGGAGACAGTGGGCGTGACCTTGTACCTCCGTCTCATCGGATCTCTGATGTACCTGGCCACTACCACGCGTCCTGACATCACATTTGCCATCAACCTCCTTGCTCAGTTCTTGCAGGCTCCACGTGTGAGAGCCCTTCATGCGGCTGTGCGAGTTGTGCGGTACGTGGTATCCATGCCGTACCTCGGACTCTGTTTTCGTCGACATTGTTCAGTGGTCCTTTACGGCTACACTGACGGTGACTGGGCTTGGAGCCCAGATGGGCGCAACCGTACTGGCTACGTGTTTCTGCTTGGTGGTACCACTCTCTCTTGGTGAAGCAGGAAGCAAGGGTGCATTGCACGTATTTCTTTGGAGGCAGAGTACATTGCTTTAGGCGCAGGGGCTGCTGAGGCAGTATGGCAGCAGCGCTTGTTTCTTGAGCTTGGGCAGTCACTACCTGCCATTGTGCAGCGGTGCGACAACCAGAGTGCTCTCGCCATTGCGGAGAACTCCGGTGTCTTTCATGCTTGCACAAAGCACATTGCGGTTGAGCATCACTTAGTTTGTGATCTGGTGGAGCAACGCATGATCTCCGTCATGTGGGTTGGCACTGACATGCAGCGTGCTGATTTCTTGACGAAGGCACTAGCTCGCGGAAAGTTCCTGGTGGCCATTCGTTCTGTTGGGCTTTGCCCCATGCCTGAGGGTGGTTGAGTGTGGGATATGCGTATGTGCCTCATCCGTTTGTGTCATTCAGTATTGTGTTTGCAACAGTGCTNAGGCAGTATGGCTGCAGCGCTTGTTTCTTGAGCTTGGGCAGTCACTACCTGTCATTGTGCAGCGGTGCGACAACCAGAGTGTTCTCGCCATTGCGGAGAACTCCGGTGTCTTTCATGCTTGCACAAAGCACATTGCGGTTGAGCATCACTTCGTTCGTGATCTGGTGGAGCAACGCGTGATCTCCGTCATGTGGGTTGGCACTGACATGCAGCGTGCTGATTTCTTGACGAAGGCACTAGCTCGCGGAAAGTTCCTGGTGGCCATTCGTTCTGTTGGGCTTCGCCCCATGCCTGAGGGTGGTTGAGTGTGGGATATTCATATGTGCCTCATCCGTTTGTGTCATTCACTATTGTGTTTGTAACAGTGCTGCACGTGTATGGACATGCGTACCATCAGGTCATGGGGGAGTATTGTGATTTGTGACGTTCGTGTATAGTTTACTATGAGCACTCGGCCGTGTCCATACTCGTGCAGATCCCTGAGGCGGGCCCTGGTGCCACCGGTGCGACGACTGGCGGCGGACTACCGGCTTGGAGCTGACCGACTACTGTTCCAGAGCCCCAGATGCTGCCGAGAATTTCTCTTGTCTTTTCTACAGCTTGCACACGTCTTTCGGCGGACTGGCCATAAGCCCTATTTGCATGTTTTTGCATCATATGTCCACTGTCTGATGATGGATGCGTGCATGTGACCAGCCGTAGAGTTTGTCTTTTGATTCTGCAAGTCTAGGTTCAGACGGCGTAGCATTCTGAAATGTGTGCGCGGAGTTACGGCCAAAAGAGTGGTTTTGGGCCGGTTTTAGGACAGCTCTTGGACTGCCACGTGTGACACCCGTCGTGCGCCACGGCAAGTATTTATACCTTGGACCCGTCCTTTGTTATTCCTCTTTGCATATAATATTGAAGCATTCTGACACTTTGTCTTGTGTCTCCTAGCCAAACCCTTGCTGTTGTGTGTGAGAGACAGCTTGCTAGCTCTGCTGTCGCTGGCGTGGCAGTAGAAGCCTGCCAGCTGACTCACTAGCATATACAGGTGGAGGTGAGAAGAGCAAGGGGTGGGCTAGGGACACAAACACAAGTGTCAGAAGCTGCAAATGTTGAAATGTGAAGAGCGAGATGACAACTGAGGTCTGGACAACCTAAATAGCGTCACGGGCCTAGTGCACACCCACACGGCGCACAAGGGCGCTATTTTCTAGCAGGACAAAACAGTGGCAAAAACACTGTTTTGGCCATGATTCCCTGCAGACACATCAGAACGACGAGCCGCTTGCACCAGAACGGCCGCACCAACGAGATCTACGTTCTGATAGGCTGCACGCCTTCGTGCTGTGACATAGTACAAATCTAATAAATACGGAAGTCTTCTGGGCATCCGCCGCCGCCGGCCGCCAGCCTTCTGCCACCGTCGCCAATCTCAGGGATCTGCACGTGAATGGACATGAGCTGAGGGGTCACCATCAGCTGTATACAACACACACAACAACACTCCCCCATGACCGGAGGGCGAGACACATCCATGCACATGTAGACACTGACGCTGTACAGAGCAAGACATGCACAACCGCTTCAGGCAGCAGGCACAGCACATGCAAGGTGGCACATGAGGAATTAACCTGCAACAGGGATGGGGCAGAATCAAACAGAACGAGTGGCCGCATGAAACTTTGAACGATCCAGAGCCTTGGTTGAGAAATCCGCGCACTGCCGGTCAGTGCTCACGTGGATGGCTCGGATCTCACCACGATCAACCAGGTCACGCACAAAGTGGTGCTCGACATTGATGTGCTTTGTGCGTGCATGGAACACACCTGAGTTCTTGGCGATGGCCTCTGCGCTCATGTTGTCACACTGGAGCACCACGGGGGGTATGGACTGACGCAATTCACGCAACAGACGGACTAGCCAGACACATTCCGCTGCACCGGCGCCTAGGGCAACATACTCTGCCTCAGCAGTGCTACGTGCGATGCAGCCCTGCTTCCCACTTCGCCATGACACTGCAGTGCCTCCAATGAGAAAGATGTAGCCGGTGCGGCTCTTGCCGTCTGGACTCCATGCCCAGTCACTGTCTGTGTACCCATCGCACACAACTGACACCTGCTCACGAAAGCAAAGACCAAAGCATGCGGTGGACAAGATGTAGCGCACACACCGGACTGCGGCCTCCAGTATTCGCTGGCGTGGATCCTGCGAGAACTGGGCAAGCAAGTTGACAGTGAAGGCAATGTCGGGCCGCGTCGTGGTGGCCAAGTACATGAGTGAGCCGATGACTCGCAGGTACAGGGTCACATCGACTGGCTCCCCCAGGTCTGCTGGGTCATCCACCTTCAGGGCGGTCTGCCCCTCAGGGGTCATGGGCGTGGAGGCCGTGCGAACGGCTGCAAGAAGGTCGGCAAAGCGATCCCCCATAGTCTCCGCGTAGCGTCCCTGATGGACATGGAGTGTGCGGCGGACACGGTCCTGCACGATCTCCATCCCCAAAAAAACAGAGGCCTCACCAAGGTCATTCATTTTGTAGGCCAAGGTGAGAACGGCCTTGGCAGCATTCATTGCTCCCAGGTTGGGCGAGGCGATCAGAAGATCGTCCACGTAGACGAGAATGGCAGTAAGCGGTGCTGGGGACTGTGAGAGAAACAAAGATGGGTCAGCATTGCTCTGAACGTAACCAGCTCATCTCAGCGTGCTGGTGATCTCCTGATTCCAGCAGCGAGGTGACTGTTTCAGGCCGTACAAGGCCTTCCACAGCCGGTACACACGACCAGTACCATCCTCAAAACCGGGAGGCTGGACCATGTAGATTTCCTCCTCAATGTCCCCATTCAGGAACGCGTTGTTGACATCCATCTGGTGGAGTTCCCAGTCGTGCTGTGCCACCTGGCTCAGCAGAGTGAGCGTGGTCGTCATTTGACCAACATGAGTAAAGGTCACGGTGTAGTCCACGCCTGGGACCTGAGAGAAGCCTTTTCCTGTCAGGCGCGCTTTGTAGCGTTCCACAGTGCTGTCTGGTTTTAGCTTCTTGCGGAGAACCCACTTGGCCTTGATAGCCTTGCGGTTCTTCGGCAGGTCCACCAGCTCAAAGACTCCATGCTCTCGGATGGCATCAAGCTCAGCCTAGCAGGCAGCGCGCCACTGCTCAACGTCTGGGGCTGACAAGGCCTCTGGTAGGCTGGTGGGATCGGGAGACAGCACTGGCGCACTGCGTGTAGCCAGGGCATACGCCGCAGAGGGAGGGTCGACCGTCACCATGGACTCAGCGGCGTCACGAGCAAGACCGTGCTCATGAGCAAGTTGTGCCATACCAGTGGCACAGTGAGGGTGAACTTCAGCAAGACCGTCAGCACTCAGGCCGAGGGCCTTTGTACCCAGGTCACCGCTGACGACGCTGCGCGTGGGACGAGGGCGGAGACGTCCGCCGGGTGCCCGTGTGTAGGGGTCCGACGGGGCAGGAGCAGTGGGCGCCGCTGACTCACATATCAGTGTGGACTGCACGGCAGGTGCGCCACCCGAGGCCTCAACAGCTGGGGGCAGGGCCACGGCAGACGCAGGCGCATCCACAGCCGGAGGCAAGGACGGCTCAGAGCCAGGCACGGATGCGGACGTAAGGTCAGTCAAGATTCTTATTGCAGGTCCGGGGACAGGTTTCGAACCTCGTCAATCCCCATCACTAAACTCAATGATCGATTCCTCGAAACGCACTTCAAAAGCATTGGACGCACTGTCACTATGTGTAGAGACATCTGTGCCTCTGGAAAGGTGTTTTGATGGATCTTTGATGTGCAAGGGCGCCTCAGTGGACGGGCACCACACACACCGCTAACTGAGCGGCTGGATTGGTGTGCCGTACTTCGGCTGACCTAGAGAGAGCTACGGTGAACCGAATCGCACATGGTTTGGTGCATTGGAAAGCTTGCGAGTAGCCCTATAACTCGTCATGTCTATATCCAAAAACTAACGCAAAATGCTGTTATTCTGGTCGCAAAAGTGACTACCTCACAACCCTGTCCAACTCCCACAAACATAGTGTGAGGTGACCAGAAAGCTCACGCTTGGACTGAGAACCCGCACAAACACAGCCAAGAACTGAGAAGACCCTTCAGGCCACGTTGGAACTGCCACCATACAGTTTTTGATAGTCTTTGAAGATGATAGTGCTCCAGGCGGAGATGCTGGTTTAGGCAGAGGTAGTGAGATCTCTGTATGCACCCATCTACAATTGTCCCTCTATTAGAGGTTTTCATCTCAACATTGGGCATGGAAAATGTTGGTCTGATCACAGTTGGCTGGTGCAATTTATGATTTCTTCCCCCACCACTTCTCAAATGCACCCTTGATTCTAGCTGAAGGATCCACATGGGTGGTGGCTCAACCAGACTCAAGGTATTGCTTTGTTCCGCCACGACAACGATGTGGAATGAGACGCATTGATCATGTGTCATCACCTGAAGCTAAAGGTTTTCCCTTAATGGGTTGCGGCACGGAACTCACATCTGCCACTCCC